>CBVK0102139813.1:0-26959 GCA_900067695.1 Picea abies
AGATGACCATGTCATCATGCATGCAGATGTGTGGATGAGGATTTTCGTCCATAGCCTTGAGGGTGAGGCTAGAAAATCGTTTAGGGCCTTTCCTCTTGGATCTATTAATGGGATTGAGGCTTTGGATAATGCCTTTTTGAGACAGTGGGGAGACAAAAAGGACTTCATGTATTACATGATAGAGTTTGGATCTTTGAAGAGAAAGGAAGAAGAGTCTGTTTCTGACTTCTCCAAAAGATTTAACAAAATGTACAATAAAATCCCCGCTGAGATTAAGCTCTCAGAAGCCTCTGCGAAGATCACTTATGCTAGCACTTTTGATCCCAATTTTGCCTTATGTTGAGGGAAAGGAGAGCCACCACTTTGTTGCACATACAGGACGTGGCCGTAGAAGTGGAGTCTAATATATTGGTTGTTGACCGACTCAAGAGTAAGGCTGACAGAGACATACCCAGGAGGAGAGCTGAAGCCTCCTCATCCTATTCCTCTCCCCTTCCTCCTCAAATGGACAAGGTAACTAAAGTGTTGAAATCTCTCTTGGTTAGGATGGAAAAGTGGGAGTTAGAGGGGAAGCTCATGTATAGAAATCCCCAGAATACTGATAACAGAGGTTTCAGGAGTCCTGGTAACAATGTGCCACAGGCCTCCCCAAGAGAACAAAGGAGCAGAGATAGAGATGATCAGAGGATTCAGACCCCTCTCCAAAACAGCATAGTTACTCATGAGGAAGGAGAGGAGATAAAAGAACTCGACCCTAAAATTCACTGCATTGAAGACACCTCCCCTTTTCCCCATTTGACTCAATACGCATATGAAGAATCCCTTATGAGCGTCCAAATCAATGAATTGGGTAAAGTAGAGAAGGAAAACAACACCCCTAATAGATACCATCTCTGGCCAAAGAAGAAAGATGATACTTTTGACTGCCAGGATCAGCCCCTTATAGCAGAAAGGCCTGCTAAAGTTGTTGCCACAACTACTAAAGAAAAGAAAGCTCAGAATACTTCATCAGCAACCAAAGAGCCTGTTTTTGAGGTAAGGGAACCTCCTAAGCCCCTCTCCTATTTTAGTTTTGAGCATGAGATTCAGAAGATTAGAATTCCTGTACCCCTCTCAGAACTAGTTAAAAACAAAGATTTCAAAAGGTCCCTCTCTAAGCTGTTACAATCTGAGCCCCCCCAGCCTTCCACAGACTCAATAAATCTTCAAGATGAAAAGTCAGCAGTTGTCTTAGGTCCCATGGTAGAAGACAGAGATGATTCATCCCCTCCCTTCTGCACATCCCTGTACATACATGATAAGGTGCTGCATAATTGCTTCATGGATTCAGGGGATTCCCACAACCTTATGCCCAAAATAGTCATGGAAGAATTGGGACTAGAGGTGATGAAGGCTTACCATGATTTATACTCTTTCGATTCAAGAAGGGTGCAATGCCTCAAAGTCATCAAAGACTTGGTTGTCTCTTTGTTTCAACTACCAATGAAAAGTGTGGTCATGGACATTGTAGTAGCCTATGTTCCTCCCAAGTTTGGCATGTTGTTGTCAATATCTTGGATTAAAAATCTTGGAGGAACATTACAAACAGATCTCACATATTCTACCATTCCAGTCTTTGGCGGGGAACACAGAATATTGTACAGAGAGGCCCAGTTGGCCTACATTGTTAGTGATGAGGCAAACCCCACCAATCACCCTATCTTTGCACTCGACACTGATTTGGGATCTAGTTTGTTGCAGCTCACTGATGCTCCTGAAGCCCCTTTTCAAGTCAGAAGGAAGCCCCCTTTTAATCACGAGATACCTCCTCCAACCACCTCTATTTGGAAGATGTTTTTCGATGGGGATTCTTCTAGAAAAGGCATTGGCACTGGAGTGGTGTTGGTGTCACCTTGTCAGGAAACCATGTCCCTGTCATACAAGCTAGAATTTGAAGCCACCAATAATGTGGCGGAATATGAAGCTCTGGTTCTGGGTCTAAGGGATGCAAAGGAGATGGGGATAGAGGAGATATCAGTGTTTGGAGATGCTAAGGTGATTATTCAGCAAAACAAAAAAGCTTATCGAGCCAAGCATCCTCAGCTTAGGAGTTATAGAAATGAGGTGTGGGACTTGATCGAAAATTTCTTCTCAGCTTTCAACATCTCTTCTATTCCAAGGGAGAAAAATGATTTGGCCGATTCCTTATCCGTTTCGGCGAGTCTGTTCAAGATCCCTCTACTGCCTAAGAGAAAATACGATGTGGAGATAAAATATAGGCCAGTTGTACCAAACAATGTCAGATATTGGAAGGTATTCGAAGATGATCTTGAAATCAAGAATTTTCTGCAGGATGTTGACAAATTTTCTATGTTGCACATTGATCAGGACCCTGACCTTGAAGTTCACCCCTGCCCTGAGGTATTTTTAAATAAAATTGCTAATCACCAGATTATTCAACTGCCTAGCAATCATATTCTGAAGGGACTAGTCCCTTTAGAAAGATTGTTCGATGGTAATGATGTGGCAGTAAAGGGTGAAGTTTCAAATGGAGATGTTGATTCGACTGAGTGAAACATTGGCACACAGGAGGAGCCTAAGTTTGTCAAGTTGTCGAGCAGTTTGACCAGAGAACAGAGGGTCGAATATACTGAGCTATTAAAAGAATTTGTTGATGTGTTCGCATGGAATTATAAAGACCTCAAGACATATAACACGTCTATCATTGAACACAAGATCCCACTGAAGGAGGAGGCTAAACCATTTAGGCAGAAGTTAAGACAGATAAATCCCATGTTGTTGCCTGTCATGGAGAGAGAAGTACAGGAGTTGTTAGATGCCCAAATCATTATTCCCTTGAGATATTCTAAGTGGGTGGCCAATTTGGTCCTGGTGAGGAAGAAAAGTGGGGAAATCAGGCTCTGTGTTGACTTCAGAAACCTCAACAGAAGCTCAAAGAAAGACAATTATCCCTTGCCCAACATGGAACACATATTGCAGAGGGTAACTGGTGCATCCAAGATATCCATGGTTGATGGTTTCTCTGGGTATAATCAGATATCAGTCATGCCCGAGGATAGAGAGAAGACGGCCTTCACCACTCCCTGGGGGACATTCATGTATGCCAAGATATCATTTGGACTTATGAACGTAGGAGAAACCTTTCAACGAGCTATGGATATGGCCTTCATAGGAGAGAAAGGCCAGTTTGTGGTGATCTATTTGGATGACATCACAGTCTTCTCCAAGTCCGATATGGAGCACTGTTGTCACCTAAGGAAGGTTTTCCTGAAATGCCGGAAGTTTGGCCTTTCTTTGAACCCCAAGAAGTCTATTTTTGCTTTGAAGGAGGGGAAGTTGTTAGGCCATATAGTATCAGCAAAGGGAGTGAGGATTGATCCCAATAGGGTGGAGGCAATTCAGACCCTGTCACTTCCCAGATCTAGAAAGGAAGTTCAGGCCTTTTTGGGGAAGATTGATTTTCTGAGGAGATTCGTCGCAAATTTTGTTGAGTTGGTGAAACACATCATAGCCATGCTCAGGAAAGGAAATGAAGTAAAATGGACTATTGAGCCCAGGCAATATTTCATCCAAATAAAAAGGGCATTGACTGAGGCACCTGTGTTGATCAATCCTAACTATTCCAAGGATTTTCTAATTTTTTCGTTCACTTCTTTTGATATAGTAGCAGCGGTCTTATTGCAGAGAAACGAGGAAGGTCAAGAGTAGCACATTTCCTTCTTCAGCAAGGCATTAAGAGATGTAGAGATCATGTATGAAATCATGGAGAAACAATCTTATGCCTTAGTGAAGGCTCTCAAAGCTTTCTGAATCTATGTCTTGCACTCAAAAGTGACTGCGTATGTGCCTTCAGCTTCCGTGAAAGATATCCTTATGCAGCCAAACATAGATGGAAGAAGAGGTAAATGGATCGCCAAGATTTTAGAGTTTGACCTAGAGATAAAGCCCACCAAGTTGGTTAAAGGGAAGGGTTTAGCCAAGCTATTGGCTGAATCCAATTGTAGGGCCTTGGTGGTTAGCTTCATAAATACTTTCTCAGAAAATCAGCCAGCTGAGTCATCACACAAAATCTCTCACGACGGCTCATCACTAGCAGAATGCACTTGGTACCGAGACATTTTGTACTTTATGCAAGAGATGAAGCCTCCTGATGGAATGGGTAAGAGTAAGGTAAGATATTTAAAGCTCAAAACGATAAGGTATTGCCTCATTAACCAAGTCTTGTACTGGAGACACCCCCTAGGGGGTGTTTCTAAGGTGTCTGAGCCCAAAGGAAGCCCAGAAAGTTATGTTTGAGTTAAATGGCGGCCTTTGTGGAGGGAATCATTTTTGGAATACCACAGCTCACAAAATTCTTAGGGATGGGTACTACTCACCCACCTTGTTCACTAATGTCTGTAGAGAAGTTAGAGCTTGTATCAAATGCCAAAGGTTCTCAGAAAAGCAGCAGCTCAACTCACTGCCACTAAAGCCTGTGGTAGCTTCAGCACCTTTTCAACATTGGGGGTTGGACTTCATTAGGGAGATTCATCCTCCTTCAAGTGGCCAGCACAGATGGATCCTGACTGCCACAGACTATTTCACTAAGTGGATAGAAGCGACCCCCACCAGGAGTGCTTCTCACAAGGTTATTATCAGCTTCCTAGAGGATATCATAGCCAAATTTGGTTGTCCCAGCAGAATTTTCACTGATAATGTTGCTTCTTTCAAGTCTGAGCCTCTGATTAAGTTCTGTGAATAGTTCAAAATTTCACTGATTCACTCCACCCCCTATTATCCTCAAGGAAATGGACTGGAAAAATCTTCCAATAAAAGCCTAATCAAGCTCATCAAAAGATTGTTGGAAGACAATAAGAGGGCCTGGGATTCAAAGCTCAAATTCTCTCTATGGGTCGATCGAGTGACAACGAAAAAGTTCCTGGGCACCTCACCTTTTCTACTGGTTTATGGGACGGAGGCTATTTTTCCCACTCAACTCACGTTACCTGTAGCAAAATTCTTCCAGGATCTTGAAGGAGAGCCAGATCATATGGTTAGAAGGATTCATCAAATAGTGGAGGTGCAACAAATTAGGGAACAGGTGATGGACGTGGTCCATAGTCGTCAGCAGAATGTCAAGCAGGCTTTTGACAGGAAGGTCACAAAGAAGGATTTCGAGCTAGGGGATTTGGTGCTTAAGTGGGATGCACCCAGGCAGGATAGGGGCAAACACAGCAAATTTGACACCCTCTGGATCGGGCCCTTCAGGATCACTGAAGTGTTCTCAAATAACACTTGTAGGTTGCAGGATTTGGAGGATGAGGAAGTCTTTAATGGCCCAATAAATGGGCATTTCCTGAAAAAAATGTTTTGTTTGAGCCGTAGGCAGCTCCTCATTTTGTAAATATTGTCCTTTTAGTTGTTTACTTATTTATTTTCGTCTTAATAGACGACTCCATAGCCCAATAGCAAGGCATTGAAGCTACAAATGACTTCTTAGAGAATTGCAGGGATGACTCTATCCCCCATGGAGCCTAATGTTAGCACAAATTCTTGCAAGAGGGTGTTTTCTTTTGGTTTCGGGCCCCTGGTGTAAATGTATAGAAGTGGGGTTTGAAAACTGGTCAAGTGTGTTTTATTCAAAGGCCGCAGCCATGCGAGATGAGTGCAACCCACAGAACGATCCCATTTTGAGCCTAAAATCAAGCGAGCGGGCACTTTGTCTTTCAACGGTGACGATCCACAGAGGGGGAAGATTGATGGCCATTGGGTAATTTTGGGTCGCAAAGTTGCCCGAGGTCAAGCGCCTGAGCTCATATCCTATGGCCAAACTCACGAAGCGATCAAGCCATTTCAGCTATCGGGACTTTGGGAGAACAGAGGGTCTCCTCCTTCCACTGCATTTCAGATCCCCAAAGCTCGAAATGCCGAAAAGAACCAGGACCATTGATCAAGAGATGATCTAGGCCATCCATCCAATGGGACACGTGGTGCGCGATCAAGCCATTTCGGCTATCGGGACTTCAGGAGAACAGAGGGTCTCCTCCTTCCACTGCATTTCAGATCCCCGAAGCCCGAAATGCCAAAAAGAACCAAGACCATTGATCAAGAGATGATCTAGGCCATCCATCCAATGGGACATGTGGTGCATGATCAATCCATTTCGGCTATCGGGACTTCAGGAGAACAGAGGGTCTCCTCTTTCCACTGCATTTCAGATCCATGAAGCCCGAAACGCTGAAAAGAACTAAGACCATTAATCAAGAGATGATCTAGGTTGTCCATCCAATGGGACACGTGGTGCACGATCAAGCCATTTCAGCTATCGGGACTTCGGGAGAATAGAGGGTCTCCTCCTTCCACTGCATTTTAGATCCCTGAAGCCCAAAACATCGAAAAGAACCAGGACCATTGATCAAGAGATGATCTAGGCCATCCATCCAATGGGACACGTGGTGCGCGATCAAGCCATTTCGGCTATTAGGACTTCGAGAGAACAGAGGGTCTCCTCCGTCCACTACATTTAAGATCCCTGAAGCCCGAAATGCCGAAAAGAACCAGGACCGTTGATCAAGAGATGATCTAGGCCATCCATCCAATGGGACACGTGGTGCGTGATCAAGCCATTTCGGCTATCGGGACTTTGGGAGAATAGAGGGTCTCCTCCTTCCACTGCATTTCAAATCCCCGAAGCCCGAAACGCTGAAAAGAACCAAGACCGTTGATCAAGAGATTATCTAGGTCATCCATCCAATGGGACACATGGTGTGCGATCAAGCCATTTCAACTATCGGGACTTCGAGAGAATAGAGGGTCTCCTCCTTCCACTGCATTTCAGAACCCCAAAGCCCGAAACGCTATTTTAGCCTTTAATGTTCCAGCTACCCCCCCCTACAAAGGCCATGCAAATTTAAGGTGATGTCTGACGAAGGAGTTCAGGCCATATTTGATTGAAGAGATGCCACACCCTAGGAGTTCTGAGGATGCCTCTGTTGGGAGAATGTTTAGGAGTATATTTACTCAGTTTTTTGGTATTTTGAGGGGTATCGATGGTTGAGCGAGGCTCCTGACTGTAAAGTTTTGATGAAGCACTAGTTGCTCTGGTTATGTATTGACACTTGAGACTTCTTTCCTTATGAATGTTAGCTTCTTTCCATCTCTTTTTTTACATTGTGTTAGAACCGCTCGGAATTGGAGGATCCAGTCAAGTTGCATCGTTATAGAATGATGTATGTTGGATCACTATAATAGTTGCATTGTTTCTAATCAGTTATTGTATTTTCTCAACGCTGAATGACTTGGAATTGGAAGATCCAGTCAATTCACCTTTCATTTCCCCGAAACTCTAAACCTAGAGGATCTTATGTTCTCAGTTTTTCCTCTTCAAGTTGTCGAAAGGCTTGATGCCCAAGGCAGTCTTGCTTGCTCCCCTTACCAAGTCTTCCATCTGCCCATTTATAATCAACCCATTGACTAAACTTAGATCAAGACCTCTTCTGTTGTTACATACTAGGCCTGGTTTTCTGAGTTAGAGTGATATCTTCCTGGGCCTCTATCCATCCGATCACCCCATTAATATTATTCGTGACATAAACTGGTGAGCGTTGGGCTCTGCTCCTGCCACAATCCAGGAGTGACTTCCGACGCTAACAGAAGGAATACTTAGTGAGGAAGGTGAATAAGTCTGCTATAAGCATTAGGCCTTCATGCAGCTAGGTGAAGAAAAACTTAGTCACAAGAACCTATTGAACTTAAAGTTTAAAACATTGAAAAAAATTCATAGCAGCATTATAATCAAACATTCATTATAACACAACCACAACATCTCATATGGATCATCCAATCATGAGAATTTCAGAGTAAGAGGAAACAAGATGATGAAATGAAACTGACTTCTATTAACGAAAATGTCTCAAGTCCCATACATAACCAGAGAACAGCTCTGCTTAGCAAAAATATTACAAAAGGGAGCTCTGCTCAACCATCCAACATTTTAAATTCTTCATCTGATGTATTGATAATCAAAATAGTTGACCACAGCTAGGAGTGTGAGCTAACCTTCCTATTTTAGGATCCTTCACCTGTCTTGTTCCTTTTGTCAGAAGGAAACTCTGGTCAGTGTGGGTGTGCAGGATAAACTGCCCTATGTGGTACTTTGGGATCACAGCTTTTTGTTTCCTCGGCCAAACCCTCTATGCTTCCATTTAAGGGGGGTAGTCAATAGTCCAACCACTAGTCCTTATTTCATTAATTGATTTCTTCTTGGGATCAGATGTGGAAAAACTTCCTTCTACGGTACTTCGGGTTGACATTCTCTTGTCTCCTCGGCTAGACCCTCCATGCTTCCATTTAAGGGGGTAGTTGATTTATCTCTTTCCTCTAGTGATAGACTGGTCGCAGTCTGCTAACGTTTTTCTTCTCCTTGTGACGCTCCTTTGATGATTTGGTTTAACACCCAGTTTATGTTGCCACATGTTGATCTCGAATTGGACCCCATAAAAGCATGTGATTATGGAAGCTTCCAAGGGCGGCTTGGGTCCACGCCACTTTGGCCCCCGCAATCCACCACCAACTGCCACTTACCTCCTTATATATATCATGGTTTTGATTACGGGACTTCTCTAGAATTTTATCGTTCGAGCATGTTTTGTCCTTGTAATGAAGTGTGGCCATTGATCTTATGCAAATCTGTGATCTGGAAAACCCTATCATTTTAGCGCCCCCACTAAAATTTATATGTCTTCCAACTCCAAAATCATTTTAAACCATGCCTAGAGATGGAGCCAATTTTGGTGCTTGAGAGATTTGAATGTCGAGAAAGAATATATCCCGAAGGCCGATCTCCTGAATCTGATGTGGTAACATGATGATATATAATGTCACAACTAGTGATGGATGAGCACCATGTGTTGACATAAAAAACTACCCGTGGAGTGGTAGGGCCCAAAGCAACATGTCAGCCTGATGTTACTTTGAGACTTCGGTTCTTCAGGACTTCAGGATGTTTGGATAAAAATCTCTCAAAGTCACTTTCTCTCGATTGACATGGCGGCCTCTCGTTCACTTCGAGACTTCAAGCCTTCCAGTGATACTACTGCAAAGATCAACGATTCTTGTTGATTTGATATCAACGGTCCACAATTACTTTGGGAGTTAGGGCTTCATGCCTTTTCAATGCATAGCTCTTACAATCCTTCAGAGCGTCGTATCTCCAAAGTCAGAGATCTACCTCCACATTTCATCTCGTTTTGGACAACCAATATTTACTTCGGGAGTTCAGGCTTCAGGCCTTTTCAATGCACATATTTTACAATCCTTTGGAGCATCATATATCCAAAGTGAGAGATTTTCCTCCACGTGTCCTCTTGTTTTGGATGGCCAAGATTCACTTCAGGAGTTCGGGCTTTAGGGAGTCCTTTACTCACTCAGCTTATGCTTGCTTCCTCCCGGAGTACGATATTGTCTACCATGTGTCCCTTACATGAATATCAAGGGCCACGAGCGATTGTGGGCTCACCACTTGCACAAATTTTAATTTTGTCCCTGATCCCTGCAATGCGAAGATACTCATTCGTAGCAGGATTGATATCCATTGTTGATCTGTTGATCTAGAAATATCAATAATCATGAGGGATTGTAGGTTCACAACTTGCAAAAATTTTAATTTTCTTCTTGATCCCCGCAATGCCTCCCCATCTTCGATCTCTCTCTAATGAGATCTGATGGTCGTGACTTATTCTTTTCTCGATCTGACAGCTTATTCTAAATTGTGCATGGGATCTCAGCCATTGAAAATCGATCGTGTCCGCTTTCTTGTATTTCAAGCTCGAAAAGGACTTCCCTGAATGTTGCATTTCACTCTTGTTTTTTCTCTGTGCAAACAAAGGACTTGGTCATCCTGCAAAAAAATACATATGACTCATGACAACTTCATGTGATAACATTGGCTCCACAAGGGATGGCATGCTCCCTATGAACTTCCAAGAACAAGCAGCTTCAGTTTCTTATCCTAGGTCTATGGGGTCACTTAATTAAATGGAAATAAAAATAAAAAGTGATATTTACAATGAATGGAAAGCTAGTCATGGCTTAAGAAAAATGTTTTTTTATAAAGCACCCATTGACAGAGCCACCAAAAACTTTGAAACCCTCCAAGTTTTTCAATTTATAAGTGTTATTTGAAAATACCTCAGAAATATTGAACAGACCAATCCACAAGGCTTTGAATTTACCATGTTTTCCTTTATCTTGCTTGGGTGCATCCCACTTGAGCACTAGATCCCCCAGCTGGAAATATTCATTGCTTACCTTCTTGTCAAAATCTTTCTTGATCTTCTATTGATGGTCATGTTCTTTTCCAAGCAGATTCTCCCTAGTCTGTTGTACTTCTACCAGTTGTTGTATCCTCCTGACCATATCATCAGGTTCTCCTTGGTAGTCCTAGAAGAATTTTTCCATGGGTAGGGAAAGTTGAGTAGGAAAGATAGCCTCAACCCAATATACAAGATGAAAAGGGGAAACACCAAGTGACCTCTTTGTTGTAACTCTATCATCCCATAAGGAAAATTTTATCTTTGAGTCCCATGCTTTCTTATTGTCTTCTAACAATTTCTTGATGATCCTTATGAGGCTCTTGTTAGAGGACTCTGCCAAACAATTTCTTTGGGGGTAGTAAGGAGTTGAATGGACTAATTTAATACCATATTGTTCACATAACTTGATCAATGGTTCATCTTTGAAGGAAGCATCATTGTCAGTAACAATCCTTCTTGGACAACCAAATCTTGACATGATATCCTCGAGAAAACTAATGATTACGTTGTGGGAGGCATTCCTTGTAGGAATGTCTTCTCTCCACTTTGTAAATTAATCTATAGCAGTCAAAATCCACCTATGCTGGCCACTTGAAATTGGATGGATTTCCCCAATGAAGTCAAAACCCCATTGTTGAAAAGGTCCAGAAGCCACCATAGGCTTCAAAGGCAAAGATTTGAGTTGTTGTTTTCTAGAAAACCTTTTCCATTTGATACAAGTTCTAATATTTTCATAAACATCAGTAAAAAGGATAGGCCAGAAATACCCAGCTCTAAAGATCTTATAGGTTGTGGTTCTCGAAAAATGATGGCCCCCACATAAGTTGTCATGAAAGTTAGTCATGGACCTTTGAGCTTCCTATGGATCTAAACATATCAAAAGAACTCCTAGAGGATCTTTCCAATACAATATATGATCAATGAGACAATATTTGATTGATTTAAGCTTCAATTCTCTCACCTTGTTCTTGTCCAGGCCATCAGGGGGTTGCAACCTCTGCAGAAAATATATGATGTCTTTATACCAAGTGCATTCTGCCAAATTTGGGTTGGCATGAGATATTTTATCAGCAAACTCAGCTTTTTGATATTCTGAGTTTATGTTCATGAAATTAACCCCTAAATATTTTCAATTTGATTCAGTCAGCAACCTGGATAAACCTTGGCCTTTCACTAGTTTAGTGGGATTCATTTCAAGGTAAAATTCTAGAATTTTAGCGATCCATTTGCTCCTTTTCCCATTTATGTCAGGCTAGATAAGTATATCTTTCATTGAGGCTGAAGGGACATATGCAACAATATTTGAATGTAGAACATATACTCTGAAAGCCTTGAGGGATTTGACCAAAGAATAAGCCTTCTTTTCCATGATATCATATCTCATTTCTACATCCCTCAATGCTCTGCTAAAAAAGGAAATAGGCTGCTCTAACCCCTTTGTATTTTTCTGCAGTGAAATAGCAACCAATGTGTCAAATGAGGCAAAGGAGAATATCATAAAATCCTTTGAATAGTCGGGGCCGATGAGAACAGGTGCTTCAGTCAAGGCCTTTTTGATATGATCAAAATACTCTCGAGATTTAGGAGTCCATTTCACCTTGTTTCCTTTCCTAAGCATGGTTGTAATGTACTTCACTAATTCAGCAAATTTAGAGATGAATCTTCTTAGAAAATTGATTTTCCCCAAGAAAGATTGAAATTCTTTCTTGGATCTAGGAAAAGATATGGTCTTGATGGCCTCTACTCTGCTTGGGTCAATTCTTACCCCTTATGCCGATACAATGTGCCCCAATAATTTACCCTCCTTCATAGCAAACAGAGACTTCTTAGGATTGAGAGAGAGACCAAAATGTTTGCACTTCATGAAGACCTTTTTCAAATGATGATAATGCTCTTTATTAGATTTTGATAACATTGTAATTTCATCTAGATATATGACTACAAACTTGTCCTTCTCCCCAATGAAGGAAATGTCCATTGCTCGCTGAAAGATCACTCCTGCATTCATCAATCCGAATGGAATTTCAGCATACATGAATGTGCCCCAAGGAGTAGCAAAGGTTGTCTTATCCCTATCTTCAGGCAAGACAGAGACATGATTGTAGCCAGAAAATCCATCAATCATGGACATCCTAGATGAACCAGTGACTCTCTACAAAATGTGCTCCATCTTTGGCAAGGGGTAATTATGTTTCTTGGAGCTTCTATTCAAATTCCTGAAATCAGCACATAATATGATTTCCCCATTTTTCTTCCTTACAGGGACCAAGTTAGCTATCCACTCAGAGTATCTCAAAGGAATGATGATTTTGGCATCCAACAACTTCTTCACTTCTTTTTCCATAATAGGCAGCAGCATGGTATTTATCTATCTGAGTTTCTTCCTAAAAGGCTTGGTCTCCTCTTTCAAAGGGATCTTATGTTCAATGATGTTTGTGTCATATGTTCTTAAATTTTTGTATTTCTAGGCAAACACATCAACGAAATCCTTTAAAAGATTAACATACTCGGCCCTTTGTTCCTTTGACAAACTTCTAGAAAAATTAACATACTTTGGATCCTCCTCTGTACCTAAATTTCATTCAATCACCTCGGAATTTTCAATTGTACCTTTAACCTTTACAGCAACATTATTTCTATCAAACAATCTCTCCAAGGGGACTAGTCCTTTTGGAATATGGTTACTAGGCAACTGAACAATATGATGGTCATCAATTTTATTCAAAAAAATATCAGTATGATGGCTTTGTTCACTATTATGATCTTGATCAATATTAAAGGCAGAAAACTCATCCATAGTCTCAAGAAATCTTTTTATCTCATGATCATCCTCAAAAACCTTCCAATGTTTGACATTCTCAGGTATAGAGGGTCTATACTTCACTTCCACACCATATTTGAGTTTAGGAGGTAGAGGAATTCTGAAATTACTTGTTGAAACAACCAAGGAATCTTCCATGGTGTTCTTCTCTCTTGGAACAAATGAGATATTAAAAGCTAAGAAGAAACTATCAACAAGATCCCAAACTTCATTTTTGTAAGTCCTTAACCTGGGGTATTTATCTTCATACAAATTTTTAACTTAATGAACAATTAATTCAGCATCTCCAAACATTGCTAGCTCTTCAATACTCATGTTTTTTGCAGCCCTCAAACCTAAAACAAGAGCCTCATATTCTACCACATCGTTTGTAGTTTCAAATTCAAGCTTGTAGGAAAAAGATATGATCTCGTGGGTAGGAGAAATAAAGACTACCCCAAACCAGTACCCTCCTTAGAAGAGGCCCCATCAAAAAAAATATTCCAAACAGAGGTGTTAGGAGGAGGATATTCATAAGAGGTGATGAACTACCTTTTGATTTCAATAGGTGGTTGAGGAGCAACAGTGAGCTGCAACACACTAGATCCTAAATTAGTATCAAGTGAAAAAATAGGGTGGTTGGTAGGATTTCCTTCATCACTGATGATGTAGGCTAATTGTGCCTCCCTATAAAGGCTTATATGTTCCCCCCCAAACACAGGAATGGTGGCATATGAAAGGTCCATCTTCAAAGTTCCACCTAGTCATTTGATCCAAGATCTTGACAAGAGCATCCCAAAGTTAGGGGAGACATCAAACACTACAATATCCATGACCACACATTTCATTGGTAGTTGGAACAGGGTAACAACGAGATCTTTAATAACCCCAAGACACTTCACCTTCCTGGAATCAAATGAGTACAGGTCATGGTAGTTTTTTGTAACCTCCAAACCAAGCTCATCCATGACAATTTTAGGCATGAGGTTATGAGATTCCCTCGAGTCCATCAAGTAGTTGTGCAACACTTTATCATGAATGTTTAATGATGTGTAGAAAGGGAGTGAAGAGTCATCTCTATCCTCTACCAAAGGTCCCAGGATGATAGTTGGTTTTTCATCCTGAAGGTTGACTGAATCTATGGAATTAGAGGAAGGCTCGAGCTATATCATTTTAGAAAGATACCTTTTGAATTCTTCATTCTTAATCAACTCCAAAAAAGGTACAGGGATTTAATTTTTTGAATCTCACTCTCTAAGCTAAAAGAGGATGGAGATTTCAGAATCTCCTTAACTTCTGGGGTAGGCCTCTTAGCCAATGCCTAAGGGTTTTATGCATGTTTTTCTTTGTTTCCAGCTGCAGAGTTTTCTATTTTATTGGGTTGATCAGAAGTGTCAGTCTTCCCCTCCTTCCTTTTTGAACTTAGGTTGTATTTACTTGGATTTCCATTTGTTTTTACCCCTTTACTCAATTCATTTAAATGAATATCCATGAGAGACTCTTCATATGCATATTTTGTTAAATGAGGAGATGAAGAGGTGTCACCAAGACAATGAATTTTAGGATCAGTCTCTTCTTCCTGTCCTTCTTCATCAACAACAAGGTTGTTTTGGAGAGGGGCTTGCACTTTTTTATCATCCCTATCCCTATTTCTTTGATCTCTTGGGAGGACCTGAGGGGAATTATTTGGCCTTCTGAAATTACCTCTATTATCAGCATTATGTGTGTTCCTATAGTTTTGTCTTCCTTCAAGTTTCAACTTCTCCATTTTAGAAGAAAGTGATTTTACCAATTTTGTAAGTTCATCAACTTGAGGGTGGATGACAGGGGATTCTGAGGTTGAAGCTTCCGCCTTACCTTTCCTTATGTCTCTATCATACTTTCCCCTAAGTTTTTCAGCTGCCAATATTTTAGATTCTACTTCCAAAGTTGCAAATTGCATATGATCTAGAGAGGTATATCGTCTTTCTCTCAACAGGAGGCAAAACTCAAGGTCAAAATCACTGGAATAGATAATCTTGGTAGAGGTTTCTTTAGGCTTTATTTTAGTGGGAATATTTTTGTACATTCTATTAAATCTTTTTGAGAAATCCGAAACAGATTCCCCTTCTTTCCTCTTAAGTGACCCAAATTATGTAATATAATAAAAGAAATCTTTTTTATCCCCCCAATGCCTCAACAAAGCATCAGCCAAAGATTCAATCCCAACAATAGATCCAGGAGTCAAACCCCTAAACCATTTTCTAGACTCACCATCAAGGCTCTGTACAAATACCCTCATCCATACATCTTCATCCTCAATGCTAAGATTATATGCATAACTATAAAAACTTGCAAGGTGTTCCTCTGCAGTTATGTCTTCCTCCACTGTGAACTTGGGCATGTACTTAAGGTAGTCTCCAACTGGGAGAGAATTCACAGGCTGAGGTAAAATAAGAGGGGCATACCTAGAAGCCACTATGGCATCCATCCTATGTCTAGGAAGATAATCACCTTCCATTGGGTTGTGAACTGTAGGAAAACAAGGGGGAGATGGAGTTTTGACATATACAAATGTAGCTTGGATTTTTAGAGAAAGAGGAATCATTTGATTCTGGTAGGAAGATGGTATAAGGTTCAAGGGAAAAGAGGTTTCCTCCTCTTGAGTCACAAAAACTTTGATAGGAGTAGAAAAGTGCCCAAAGTAGGAAAATATTTAATATTCTCAATCCTGAACCAACTTACAACATCGGGAGAAGCAAGGGTATCAAAATTTTCTTCATTCAATTTGGGGCCAAAAGAAGAGTATTCAACAGGAAAATTTTCAAAATCCAAAATTTTAGAAACTTTAGCAGAAGGTAAAAGAGGAGAATTGGATATGGCTACTAGAGTTTTAAAAGTAGAATCATGTAAAAGACCAGGAGTACCTAGTAAAATAGTTGAATAGCCTTATTGAGAAGCATTCCCTTTCTTTATAATATTCTATGGGTTAGCTTCAATTGTTTCCAGAGGTAGATGTGGAGTAGACCTCGTGTGTCTACCTTTGAGAGACACAACTGAAATAGTGGAGTCGCCAAGTGCAAGATGCAATCTTTAATGTATTGATTCCTAATGCACCTTCAGAATCAGTATGCTTTGTCATTCAATCCCATGGAAATGTCTTCAATTCATTCCCAGGAAATAGCGCCAAGAATTTTATCACTGATATTCACCCTCATATTGAAAGAGGATAAGCCCAGTACCCATAAAAAGGTTTGTAAATCTAAATTAATGATGAAAGGTCAAATGGACAAAAATCAGCATCAAAATGCTTTAACACACAAATCTGGGCTAGCATGCATAAGAAAATGATGATTTGATTAACTTTAGTCAGTGGTTTAAGGATAAAGGTGAATAGAAGGAATACTTAGTGAGGAAGGTAGATAAGTATGTTATAAGCATCAAGCCTTCAAGCAACTAGGTGAAGAAAAACTCAGTCACAAGAACCTCTTAAAATTAAAGTTTAAAACACTGAAAAACATTCATAGAAGCATTATAATCAAACATTCATTATAAAACAACCACAACATCTCATATGGATCATCCAATCATGAGCATTTTAGAGTAAGAGGAAACAAGATGATGAAAGGAAATTGACTTCTATTAACAAAAATGTCTCAAGTCCCATACATAACCAAAGAATAGCTCTGATTAGTCAAAATATTACAAAAGGGAGCTCTCCTCAACCATCCAACATTTTACATTCTTCGTCTGATGTATATATAATCAAAACAGTCGACCACAGCTAGGAGTGTGAGTTGGCCTTCCTATCCTAGGTTCCTTCACCTGTCATGTTCCTTCTATTAGAAGGAAACTTTGGTGAGTATGGGCATGCAGGAGAAACTGCCCTGTGTGGTACTTCAGGCTGACATCTTTTTGTCTCCTCAGCCAGATCCTCCATGCTTCCATATAAGGGGGGTAGTCGATAATTCAACCACTAGTCCTTCTTTCATTAACTGATTTATTCTTGGTATTAGGATGTGGAAAAATTTCCCTCTGCGGTACTTTGGGCTGACATTTTCTTGTCTCCTTGTCCAGACCCTCCATGCTTCCATTTAAGGGGGTAGTTTATTGTTCTCTTTTCTCTAGTGATGGACTGGTCACAGTCTACTAATTCTTTGTTTCTCCTTGTGACACTCCTTTTATGATTTGGATTAACGCCCAGTTTATGTTTCCATGTGTTGATCTTGAATTGGACCCCATATAAGCATGTGATTGCAGAAGCTTCCAAGGGCGGCTTGGGTCCATACCACTTTGGCCCACGTAATCCACCACCAACTGCCACATACCTCCTTAGATGTACCATGGTTTCGATTGCGGGACCGATCTAGAATTTTATCGTTCGATCATGTTTCATCCCCACAATGAAGTGTGGTCGTTGATCTAATGCAAATCTGCGATTTGGGAAAACCTGTCATTTTAGTGCCCTCGCTAAAATTCATCCGTCTGCCAACTCCAAAATCCTTTTAAACCATGCTTAGATATGGAGAAAATTTTGGCGCTTGAGAGCTTTGAATGTTGAGCAAGAATATCTCTCGGAGGACAATCTCCTAAATCTGGGATGGTGGCCTGACGCTATATAATGTCATAGCTAGTGATGGATGAGTGCCATGTGTTGAGATGAAAAACACCAGTGGAGTGGTAGGGCCTAAAGCGACATGTCATCCTGACATTACTTTGGGACTTCGACTCTTCGGGACTTCGGGATGTTTGGATGAAAATATCTTGAAGTCACTTTCTCCCGGTTGACGTGGCGGCCTCTCGTTAACTTCGGGACTTCGAGCCTTCCGATGATACTGCTGCAAATATCAACGGTTCTTGTTGATTTGAGATCAAAGGTCCACAATTACTTCGAGAGTTAGGTCTTCGGTCCTCTTCAATGCATAGCTCTTACAATCCTTTGGAGCATTGTATCTTCGAATGCCTCCCCACCGTTGATCTCTCCCCAATGAGATCTGATGGTTGTGACTTATTATTTTCTCAATCTGACGATTGATTCTGAATTGTGCATGGGATATTCGTCATTGAAAATCAAACATGTCTGCTTGCTTGTATTTCAATCTCGAAAAGGATTGCCCTAAATGTTTCATTTCACTCCTAGTTTTTCCCTATGAAAACAAAGGACTTGGTCGGCCTGCAAAAAATTACATATGACCCGTGACAACTTCATGTGATAACATATTTCATGTTTCTTTATTAATTAATTGTTATCAAAGTTTTGAAATCAACCAAGAGGTGTGTTCTTGGTGTGGCATGTCCGGCCTATGGGAGATTGGGTATGGTCTAGAGCATAATTGTAGTGGTGTTTCCTAGATTGGGTGGTTGGGTACGTTACAAATTGGTATCATAGATTCTGGTTCAAACATTGGACTGTTATGGGCTAGAACAAGTGTGAATCGGGAATATTTGTCGTCACAGATTTTATATATCTGGGAAAACTTGGAGGAAAATGGTGGAAACATTTAAGTGAAATTCCCAAAATTCTTGAACGGATCTAAGTTTGCATGATTCTAGGATTTTCTAATAAGTTAATGAATTCGATCTGTGGAGTTGTGGAGCCGAATTTGACTTAGAAGGTTGAAAATTTTGAATTTTAATGGTCACTATAATGCTGGACAAAGTTTGGCGAAATTACAAAATCGGTGGTTGGGATTGATTCGGCGATTTAAAAAATGAGGCACATCGATGGTCCGTATTCATTTCGGTTGTTTGGGGAGTTGGAGAAAATCAACGGTCAAGATCATCTTGGTCGAGAGATCAATGGCCCAAATTCACCTAGGGTTTTGTCAAAAATTCTAAGTGTGGAAGTTCGCCAACAAACATCGTCGACGGTTGATCGTCGGGGATCGACGAGTTGGGTGAAGGATTGAAGATTGACCAAGGAAAATATTCGATCACCAAGGACCGATGGTAGGGGATCGATAGATTTTGGTGAATTTTTTCTTCTTTTTTTTCCAGATGAAGAAAATCTTCGATCGTCGATGACCGATGGTCGGGGATCGACAGTTTTAGGTGAATTTTTTTTTCCAAACGAATAAAACCTCTGAAGGACACATTTCTTCAGATCATCCTATTCAAGAATTCAGCATTTGAGGGATTTGTGGTGTAGTGTGGAGAAATCTCTTGAAGTTATGAAGTCCATAAGTCATGAGGCACTGGAGTGACATGGCCTGCTTATGTCACCTAGGTTGACATGGACACACTTGATGCTTGCCACGTGTTGCCCTATCTCATTCTTTTCAAAGACCGTTCACTCCAGTTACTATATGACACGTGTCACCCATCATATAGGGCCATGTGTCTATGCCTTATTTTTCTGCCACGTAGCACCCCTTGGTGCTTAGTTACAAACAAATACTCCAAGAATTTTCTAGTTCGGCGTTCTAGAGGAATGAAGTGTGATGAAGGTGGAACCCTCAAAGCTCTGAAGAGCGGAGTAAATCCTCATCATTGATTGGGAGAGGACACGTGGCAGTAGATCATGTAGTCCTGAGACTAGGCACTCTAGAGGATTTAAGGCATAAGAAATTGGGTTCGAGGACTCCCGAAGGCCAGATTTCATCTCAGCCATTGATTACAGTAGACACGTGGTGCAAGATCCCAGGGTCCAGAGACTTGGTACTCCAGAGAATTTGAGTTGCAGGATGCTTGGAGTCGAGAACTCCCGAAGGCCATAGTTAATCTCAATCCTTGATCAGGAGGTGATACGTGGAGGAAGGAGAGGAGCTCTATTATTTTGACACTCTGGGAGATCTATAGAGAGGTGCTTGGGAAATCCCAAAATCTCAGAGCTGCAAAGAAAATCCTATTCGTTGACTAGAAAAGGATACGTGGCAACATTTTCTACAGTCTAGAGACTTGGCATTCCAAAAGGGTTGAGAGTGTGGATTGTCTGGAACTCCTGAAGCTCGGAGTCTCGGAGCTCTTGTTGACCGTAGATCTCATCCTTGGATCAATTTTAAACCACATGATCTTAGATATAATAATTCTAACGCAAAAAAGTGCTAGGAAGTATTTGGCCCACGATTTCGAGTCGTGGCCACTTGGGATTGTGGTTTGAAGGAAGCGCTTGTGAAGAATTGATTTATGTATCGGCCCATGGATAACATGGAAGTGTTAATTATATATATTATTCATTTCTTGAAAGGGTCTGTAGCATTATTAACAAATTTTATTTATCATATTCTTAATTCTGAAAAAATGGTCACTTGCACATTTTGCAGAATTAAGGGATTTAAACTTATCATCTCAAAATGTGTATTGAATAAATTGAAGAAGGCGGGGGAACCTCCAGCCATGATAAAGAGGTCGAAGGCCAGAATACCACAATTAGCAATGCAGAGATAGAATCCAATGGATGCAAGGGCCGAGGGGAGAAAGAAACATTGCTATAAACTGTGAAGAACCTGAAAATAGAAGTACAGAGTGACAAGGCAGACATTGAGACACTATTGAGAGAGGAAATTCAGATAAATTATCGAGTGTTGTAGATCTTAAATCAGTTGCAAGGTCAATCTAATAATGGATCAAAGAAAGAGGAAGAAGGAAAATTTCATGAAAGAATATATGATCATGGAAGATCGGGTTATTCCAGAAGTGCTAGCAGAGCTCATAGACACCACTCACCTCCTTACTCGGCAAGAAATTTTTATGCATCTGAATATTCCTTAAGCAGTCCATAGGTGTCTCCCATTAGGCACCAAAGAAGGAGACATGAGGTGGATAGTTTGCAATGAGAGATGAGAAAGCTCAAGCCACCATCCTTTGATGGTGAAAGAGAAAGGGAATATGATGTTGAAGCATGGTTTCTTGGACTCATGATATATTTCCAATTCCACAACTATTCATCAAATCTAGAAGCTAGAATTTCCACCTACCACTTACATGGGAAAGTTGCAATGTGGTGGGATCAAATGAAGCAAGTTGAACATATTAATGAGAATAAGATTACTTGGAAGCAATTCAAGAAGTATTTATATAAGGAGTACCTCTCAGAGAATTTTTATGACAAGAAAATGCAGGATTTCTTTGAACTCAAGCTGGGAAGCATGACCATGGTAGAGTATGAGTAGATGTTCTTGGGGTTGTTAAAGTATGTTGGGTTTATAAATGATGAAAAAGTAAATATATAGAGGTTCTTGAGTGGACTTCCATACTTTTATAAAGAAAATATTTGGTATGATGAGCCCAAGACCTTGATTTAGGCCATCAGGAAGGCTAAATACATGTATGAGCAAGGCCAGGGTAGAGAGTCCATGCAGAAATATTGGAAGGATAAGAAAAAGGAGAAGTGTGATCAGAGGATGAAGGGATTCAAACCTCCTTTCAATAGAAATGAGCCTAGTAAAAATAATCAAGACCAATATGCTAAGGATGATTCCAAGAAAGAAGACTCCTTGAAAAAAAGGGGAAGACCACCAATCTAGTGTTGGTGATGCAAATAAGATCACTTGTACAAGGATTTCCCACATAGAAAGGACAGAGTGAAGACTGTACACAACATCCAAGAGGATACAACATTCGAAGACATGTGAAGAATTTATGCAGCCTTGGATGATCGATAAGTAGAATACCAATCCAACATGATCGAGGTGGAAGGTAAGATCATAAATCAGCATGTTGCTATTCTAATTGATTCAGGAGCAAGTCATTGTTACATTGATCCTAAAATAGTGGATAGTTTGAATTTGGAGAAAAGTAATCTTGGAAAATCAATTTTATTTCAGCTAGCCACTGGAACCAAAAGGAGAATCCATGAGGTGGTCAGAAGTTGTTCCATAAGTATTAATGGTGTGAATACTAGTGTTGATCTAAATATCATATCATTAGGGTCTTATGATATTATAATTGGAATGGATTCATTGGAAAAGCATCATGTTGTCCTAGGTTGTCATAGAAAGACATTTACATGTCTTGATGGAGATGGAAAACAGAGCACTGTGAAAGGAATTATGAGACCCATCTCTATAAGGGAGATTTCATCCTTATAGCTGAAGAGATGTTTTAGAAAAATATGTCAATTGTATGCAGCCCATGTGGAGGATCCAAAAGATACAAAGGAGCCAAGCCTTGAATATTTATCGATACTACAAGAATTCGAGGAGGTATTCCAAGAAATACCAGGGTTTCCACCAAAAAGGGAGATAGATTTCTCTATTAATCTAGTGCGAGAAGTTGCCCCGATGTCAAAAACACCTTAGAGAATGAGTACACCCGAGTTAAAAGAATTACAAATGCAATTGAAGGAATTGTTGAAGAAAGGGTACATACGTCCAAGTGTTTCACCTTTGGGAGCATCAATACTCTTTTTCAAAAAAAAGGATGGAATGTTGAGGTTGTGTATTGACTTTCGACAGTTGAATAAGTCTACTATAAAGAACAAGTATCCTCTACCCAGAATTGATGACCTCTTTGATCAGCTAAGAGGATAAAAGATATTTTCAAAGATAGACTTGAGATCAGGATACCATCAGGTAAGAATCAAGGAAGAAGACATCCATAGGACAACCTTTAGAACCAGGTATGGGCATTATGAATTTGTAGTGGTGCCATTTTGATTGTACAATGCACCAGATGTCTTTATGTGCTTAATGAGAGGCATATTCATAAATTACTTGGATAAGTTTGTCACAATATTCCTGGATGACATCCTTGTCTATTCTAAGTCTGAAGAGGAGCAGAACATCACCTAATATTGGTATTGCAAGTGCTAAAAGAACATCATATGTATTCCAAGTTGATTAAGTGTTATTTTTATCAAGAACATATCCATTACTTGGGGCACATTATTTCAAAACAGGGTATAGTAGTGGATCCATAGAAGATTGAAGCCATTATAGGATGGCCAACACCTAGGAATGTTTCAAAATTCATATCTTTTATGGGGTTAGTTCATTACTACAGAATATTTATAGTAAGGTTCTCTAAGATTTCTCATCCCATCACTTCTTTACAAAAGAAGGGAATTAAATTTGAATGGATAGAAAAATGTGAAGAAAATTTTAATTCGTTGAAGCAATTACTTACTAGTGCACCTATTTTGAAGATTGTTAACCCAAATGAGAATTTTGTTGTATCTACATATGCATGCAAGGAAGGGCGTGGTGGATTCCTCACTCAAAATGGACATGTCATTAGTTATGATTCCAGAGAGCTTAAGGAACATGAGAGGAATTATGCCACACATGATTTGGAGCTTATTGCCATTGTTCACACATTGAAGATGTGGAGGCATTATCTCATGGGAAAGAGATTTGAAATAAGAACAGACCATGGCGGTCTGAAGTATATTTTTGAACAAAAAACTTTGAATGCCAAGAAAACAAGATAGCTTGAATTTTTAGGTGAATACGACTTTGATGTCAAGCATATCAAAGGAAAAGAAAATAAATTTGTCAATGTACTTAGTAGAAGAGTGCATCCCATGCATGCTACAGCTGTCAGTATGCATCAGTCGGACTTGAAGAGAAGAATTTTAGATGTTGTTGTTACATATCATCATTACCTATAGGTAAAGGAAAGATTACAGCAAGGAGATGTACAACAGAAAGTGAAAGAGTATGAGATAAAGGAAGATGGACTACTTATGCATAAAAATAGAATTTATGTTCCTAGTTCCGGAGAGCTTAGGAATTTGGTATTAAAAGAAATGCATAATGTTCCATATGTTGGACATCTCGGTTACCAGAAAACAATTACAACAGTAAGAAGCCATTTCTTTTGGCTGGGAATGAAAAATGATTTTGTTGATTACATCACCAGATGTATGGAATGTCAGAAAGTGAAGGATGAGCATAGACACCTAGTGGGTTTTCTACATCCATTACCAATTCCAGAGAAGAAATGGGAAGTGATAACCATTGACCTTATAGCTAAATTGTCGAGGACAGCAAGGAAAAATGATTCAATCACAGTAGTGGTTGATAAATTGGCAAAGGTTGCTCATTTTCTTTCTGTAAAAACAACTCATACAACAACTAATATTGCAGAAATTTACATGAGGGAAATTTCTAGGTTGCATGGGATACCTAGGAAAATTATATCAAACAGAGACACTAAGTTTACTTCAAATTTTTGGAATGGGTTATTTAAAGGATTTGGTACAAATTTGAACTTTAGCACAGCATACCATCCACAGTCAGATGGGCAGACAGAGAGGGTCAATCGAGTAATTGAAGACATGTTAAGAATGTATGTGATGGATAAGCCATCTAAGTGGGAAGATTACTTGCACTTGGTTGAATTTGCCTATAAGAATGGGTATCAAGCTTCATTGAAGATGAGCCCATTTTGAAGCCTTGTATGGTAGAAAATGCAGTACTCCAGTAAGTTGGGACAACCCAGCAGATAGAGTGATACTTGGGCCAGAGTTGCTCAAGGAAATGGAAGACCACGTGATTAAGATTAAGCAGAATTTAAAGGAAACTCAAGATAGACAAAAGTTTTATGAAAAAAAGAATAGGACAGTAAGAGAATTTAAAGTAGGAGAGCATGTGCTTTTGAAAGTAAATCCCAAGAAGAGCTCTTTGAAGTTGGGTAGTTATACAAAGTTGTCAGCTAGATTATGTGTTCCATTTGAGATATTGGACAGAATAGGCCAGTTTCATACATGCTTGCATTTCTTGTTTCCATGAATGTGCATAATGTATTTCATGTCTCTTTGCTAAAGAAATATGTACATTATCCTACCCATGTTATTTATTGGCATATGATTTAGGTAGAGACAGGGGGGGACTTTCAGGTCCAGCCGGTACGAATACTGGACAGAAAAGTTAAAATGCTCTGGAATCGATTAATAGAGTCGGTAAAAGTTCAGTGGACCTACTACGGTCCTAAAAATGTTACCTCATAGCATGAAAGATGCCATGTGGGCAGAGTACCTATAGATTTTTGAATAAATTTTGGAATTTTGATTCATGTTTTGTATATGCACTGAGGATGGTACCAAAATAAGGGGGAGGGAATGTAACACCCCGGGTTTTGAACCCTCATATTAAATAATGTATTTTTACATTGTTGAGAGGCCAGAGTACCCAAACCATTATGAAAATGCCAGTGTGCCTAAGAAATGTAATGTTTTGATCATTATCAATAATAAATACAACGATGGTTGCTAGATGGGAAAGGACTAGATTTATAGGGGGCTATGATTCCACAAGAGAGAGGGCTTGAGGGGCTAAGTGATCATTTATTTTATATTACCCATTTTGTGTAATGGGGGGGGAATAAGTTACATGAGATCTTGGGGGAAGGCCAAGAGTCTCTTGATCCCCACGAATTACAAAAACCCATCCCTGGTCTGTCAAAGGGGTTCTCCGGTTGGCTAATTCTCTCATTCGTTTTGGTCATTCGCTCACTCTCATTCTCATCCCCATTCTGGTTATGTAGTTGGTCGCCTCATGCATTCATTCAACTGAATTTTTCACTGTTCATCCTCTCTCGTGGATTCTGCACTCCATTCATTCCTTCACTCACTCATCTTTCCTCTTTAGCGTTTGGCTTGGGAAAGGAAATCTGACCATTGAAGAACAACCATTGTTTTGTTGGTTATAGAGATTATTGGTGTAATCCAGCCACGATTTGAGGCCTGCATGTTTGAGATGCATTGGCATGTGTACATCTTTTCTTATAGCTACGAGTCTTGAGAGTCCCATCATGGAGATTCTGGACTAGTTGCACTGGAGCCCTGGAAGGAGAAGGACTGCCTAAGGGATTGTGTGGCAGAGAAGGGTGGAGGTCCATTCTCTTGGGTGGTGCAGGTTGGGTAGAAGAGAGCTGGGTACTTGGATTGTTTTGAGTGTTGGAGAAGCATGTGAGAGATTGAGTGATGACTGGTTTGGGAAGGCAAGTAACACTCTGGAACCGTCCTTGTGGATTCATAGCCCTAGCTCGAGGGTGACATTGTTGTTGAGACTTGGAACAACAGTGTCTACAGCTGGGTGGAACATCCTTGGTCTGCAACCAGTTGGTGTCTTATTTTATAAAAGATAAGTTTTCTCTACTATGGTTTCATTTGCTTGCGTATTTATTTCCGTTGCATATTAAATGATTATATGTGAGATTTGTACTTATAATATGCATGCTTTCTAGTTAATGTTGTTCATGGTATATTTTCCATGTCTTTTATGTTGTAGTATGAACCTTGATCATTGCATGTATGTATTTCATGCTTCTTTATTAATTAATTGTTATCAAAGTTTCAAAATCATCCAAGAGATGTGCTCTTGTTGTGGCATGCCCAGCCTGTGGGAGGCTGGGTATGTTTCAGAGAAAAATTGTAGTGGTGTTTCTCGGCTTGGGTGGATGGGTACGATACAATGCTTCTCAAATCCACCCAAAGAAGCATCTACCTTTTGATGGGAAGAAAGAGAAAATGATGACTCACTTACACTACAGACCTATGTGATAGATTGTGAATCTATGGTAGAATATGGTCTTCTTGGAGTGGTAGACTCTTCTTCTTCCTCCACTCTTTCATCTTTTTGAAGCTTTGCTAAAAGTTCATCCTTGGCTTGCAATTCAAGCTACGTCTTTTTCTTCTCATCCTTAGAGACTCACAATAACCCTCTCAATTCAGAATTCTCTTCCAGTACCTGCTAGTTAATATCTTCCATTTCCTGAAGTCTTTCTCTCTTCAAAGATTTTCTCATGATTGTCCTTTTGCAACCTGCTCTTCAAACTGCCAATCCTGTCAAACCAGCTCTTATACCAAACTTGATCTGAAAATCCATTAATTGATTTGCAAATAATTTTAAGTGTAAATTGTCTTAGCTTATATTTTAAAGCTTAATAAACAATTGAAAGGTGCTCCTCAGCAGACCGGAAGAGCACACGTCTGAACTCCAGTCAC
>CBVK0102139830.1:0-14382 GCA_900067695.1 Picea abies
TTTGCCAAGTGTAAAGAAAAAAATAAGCATTGCTAAGATAAGAACAAATAGTCACGAGTTCCATAGTGAAACTGGGCGTTGGTCAATTCCTAAAACGCCATGGAATGAAAGATTGTATCACCTTTGTAACACTAAGAAGGTTGAAGATGAAAAGCACTTCTCTTAGATTGTCCAGCCTATACCCATATTAGATCTCATTTTCAAAATATTTGTCACACTACAAACCTTCCTAAGCTCTTAACTCAACAAAAATATGGTGATCTTGGAAAGCTTTTCTTAATGTTTTTCGAGCATAGAAACAAAATTCTAAAGAATCACGAGTAATGACTTACCCTCTTAAAGTCCAATAAACCAATTCAATCTTAGTGGACACTAATCATCATCATCATCATATTAAATTTAAGATATTTTCTGAAATAAAATTATGCATCCAAATTTGTCATGTCAATAAAATATTTTATTATTTTTTATAAATATAAAACAATAATATTTCGCGTATCTTCATACTATGTTGATGAAATCAACGCATAACTTTATGCGACATTGTGGCATTGATGAAATTAGTGTTGGATTAGCATAATCTTCATTACTTTATCTCATGTGTTGATCTAATAATGTTAAAAAAATAGACGTAGCTGGGAGTCAAGCTAGATTCGAATGATATATGGTAAATCATCAATTTAAAATAACTTTAAAAAAATAAAAGGTCAACACGGTGGTTTATATGGCTTTGTTAACCCATCAAAACTCAGATAGAACAGAGTTGCTTTCATTACAACAGAAATAACTTTTCCAGTGAAATTGCATATGAAAGTTGTAATTATCCCGAGCTTAAGAGAGAATGTCAACTACATCTTGCTTCATGAAATGCAATAAATTATTTTAATGTGGTTATTTTGTTTTATCTATTTCTAGGAGTTCTCATGGCTGTTATTGATTCCATTTATATGATAAGCTCGGTAACTCAATTCCGAATCACCATAAATTAAGCATGGATGAGAGAGTTTCAGATTTTTAAAGAACAAACAAACAAGAATAAAGACAAACATTTATGAGAAGTGAGCACGTGGTAATATATATAGTTTACAATATATTAGATGACCTTATATTTAATTTAGCCTTGTATAGGAAGTGGGTGCATTTATGAGAAGTGAGCACGTGGTAATATATATAGTTTACTATAGATTATATGGCCTTATATTTAATTTAGCCTTGCATAGGAAGTGGGTGAATTTGTTTTTTAGTTTTTATGTTATATTACCTTGCTTATATTTTGGTTTCTATGATAAACTTATTTATGTACATGTAATTAATTCTCAAAATTTAAAAAGTTAGTATCTATATATATATATATATTAACATATATATAATAATTGACTAAGTATTATAAAGGAGGTAATAAACTATGAAATAAATTTAAACAAATGTAGTTTTTAATATATATAAGAAATGACCATTTGAAATTTGATATATCAAGTTATTTGGAGAAGATGGGTAAATGTCTTATTTACATGTTACATAAATTGGTGATTAATCTTTTCATTTCATATATTTCTTTTAAGAAAATTACCTTAGTCTAATAAGGTGTAACCAATAAATAAATTTAGTAATAATAGGATGTTAATGACTGAAACCTTATAAGATGGTTTCATGGTGATTGTTTGGTTGTCTTGCTCCAAGAACATTGTCTCTCAAGGGGGAGAGAAAGGTAACATAAGGAACTGATCAACTTGAGAAACTAGTTGTACAAGTACTAGATTGTACACATCAATGAAGTCAAAACTGGAAGCAAGGTGTATATCGATCCATGGAATTGTTAGGGTTTAAGGTGTATACCTAAATGATAGCATTGAAGTGCTAGGGGAGATATGAAAATGTCATAAATACTAGGGAAAATTTATACGAGAAGGATGACAGAGTCTCACTCTTTAATGGCAAGCTATCTTAATGATATTGATGAGTGGATTGAGCAACATGAATGAAAACTAAGGTTGGTTGGTAAGGGTCATCATGATGACCTATATAATTTAAAGTGTCAAGTTACGAAGATATGAACTAGAACAATCATGATTGGCAAAGAATGGAAAGTGATAGACTTGGAAAAAGGTTTAAGAGTTTGAATGTTCAAAGTATAATAGCTACCCACTTCTTTGTTTCTAAGTATTCGAAGACAAAGGATTTAGATCATGTGATAGATTGAGTATTAATGAGTAATAAGTAGCTATGCCTATGAAAAGTTATGTATTCAGATTAGGAAAACCAATCTTTCCAAAAGTTAACAATATTAACAAAAATAACGATGATATAGTCTTTGAATGTTATTGGGTATAACAGTCCTTGAATGAATTAAAAAAATATGTGAGTCACATAAGAACCTTGGGTAATGATTAAAAGATCTGTGAGGTTGATAATTTGAATTTTGATGATTTTAGGCATGCTAGTCAAACCAACAATTTTTTTTTAGTATTGAATTCAACAAATTGCATTATCGGGGGAAAGAATACATGACTAGGTATTGTGGCTATAGAGGACGAGATTTATATAAAAGTCAACAGTGTATTCAGATAACAAAAATATATGAAAACTTTAGCATATGGATAGGGTGGATACACCTACCTCGTAAATTGTCAACTTTCTTGTGGAAAGAAAAGAGGCTAGTAGAACTTGAAAGGGATGTAAACGGGTACCTTTCTTGGTGTTTATAAAAACCAGAGAAACTTTGAGATAGAAGATTGAGGGGTAAGGAAATTTTTGTTTTGCCAGATCCTAAGCATGTGGGGTATTATGTATGTTTTTTCAAATATGTTGTGATGCCACCAACAATTGGGTTGATGCATAAAAAATAAATATATTGATGATTGTTGGAGGGAAAAGGAGACCAAGAGATGTTTTATGATTGTCTTCCATTATATTTCAAAATCTTATTATGGAAATAAGCTAAGTGATCTTTCAAAGGTTAGATGATAACCAATTTTTTTATCCAAGTGGATATTGGTGGCCACCCACCTATTCCAATTGGCTCCTCTTGATTGTTTTTTAGTTCTGCATGTTCTTTTGTAATTCTTTGTAATTGTGGGTTCTATACTTTCGGGGCTATCTGGATACCTACAAAGATTCTAGGTGGCGATTGTTGGCCTCCCACCTAATCCAACTGGCTTATTTTGGAAGTTTTCATGTCAATACATCTTTTTTGATTCATTCTCCCCATGTGAAAATATTCATGTTTAAATCCCATCCATTGGTAAATACATGAGTATTATTGATTCCCTCCAACTTCTTGTTTAAATTTTATGTTTGTAGCTTATTTATTTGTTTGAACCTTATGCATGATCCTCTATTTCATGTTTCTTATAATAGTTTTCTAGTGATTGGTGTTCACACTAACAATTGTATCTTATATATCTTTTCAACCTAGCTATAAAAAGGATGATTTTTCTCACCCTTGTAGCAAAACCAACCAAATTGATTGGAAACTCCACTTGACTTTAGATCCATAATTCTCTCTTATTAGGTTGTTTTTAGCTATTCTCTAACATTTGGTGTTGTAGGATTCAAGACTCACCTATTCATCCACTTGGGAATCACCCTCTATGATTTTTCTTCTCGAAATTATTTTTCCTATGAGCCCAATGACTTGCATGACTTTTTCAATGTGCTTTGTGTAAGTCTTGTGGCTTCTTGTCTGTTTTCCATGGAAGTTTGGCATCTTTTCACGCTCGACTACCACACAATATATGAAAATGTCTCACAAAGAGCTGTGTAGGTTTACTAAATTCATATTTTTAGTAGTTAATTAGGATCATTATTAGACTCAGGGAATAAGATTTAATTTTTCATAAATTACAAGCTTACAATTACTAATATTTTTCATTCTTGCATTTAGTAATTAGCTAATCTAGTTGTGATATGAAAATATTATGTTACCAGTCCAATCATTAGTCCTTCATTGATATCAAATCTTTTTCAGTTTCCAAGATCTTTAAATTGTTTTTCATTCTTGCATTTAGTAATTAGCTAATCTAGTTGTGATATGAAAATATTATGTTACCAGTCCAATCATTAGTCCTTCATTGATATCAAATCTTTTTCAGTTTCCAAGATCTTTAAATTGATAGTGCTTTTTGCATTGCTATGTGATTAGCTTCACTTAACTAAACTTTAATACTTGTGAAATTAACTTGCATAATCTATTCTTCATAAGTAAATTTGTGAGATGTAAAGAAGAGATCAAAGAGAACAATGTCAAAAAAAATATCAAAATTTGTTAACGGAGTTCACTAGACATCTTGGCCACGTCTCTGAGTCCACTCCCAATGGTGAGATCGCTCTTCATTAATCTCAAAATACTGAAATAATACAAATAAAGGCTTACAAATCATCTCCTGAAACCACCTTTTAGATCTACAACTCTATGAAAGAAACATAAACCACCATTGGCTTCTACAGAAAATTCTAAAACTTTAGAGTATAGACTTTGCTATACTTGGCTCGACAACAAAGGCTTTGGAAGCACTTTTTTTATCGAATAAAACTCAGAAATGGAGGTCAGATTCAAACCCCTCTCGAAATTCTGCAACTTTTGAGTATAAAGTCAACATACTTTTGCACATGCCCTCAAGACTTCGCCTCTAGCAAAAACTCCAATAATGTGCTCTGTCGGTCTATAATGTGCATTGAAATGCATGCCAAAATTATTAGTGCATATATTTATGTTCTAAACTTCTCCTCCTTTTCTCGATCCACGTGCAATCTTAAATAGGTATGGATTTGTTTTAACAAACCGATATTTAGTGGGATTTAACTATGAGTTGGCCCCCCATGGGGCCAAAATTTTCGACCCCCAGACCTCATTGGTCTTCTCGAAGGTGCCATGTGGCACCTCATGGTTGGTCCATGTGGTAACCTTTCATTGGTCATCGCTACCAACTCACTATACAGACCTTCTCATTAGGTTGCTGACGGGGCTGCCATGACATCTGTACTAATGACATATGGCAATCAATTATTGGTCCAACTGGACCCCAAAATGACCAAAACTGACTAACACATGGTAGCCTCTTGTGCTTCCACGTCAGCATGCTGACGCCATCTTGCCATGTCGACTGTACGGATTTCCATGTGTCAAGCATGGACTGGTCCATGTCATTGTACGATCATGCCACATCACATTGCCAAGTCAATGCACATACATGCCATGTTATCATTCTATATATTACCACGTGACACTCTCTGGTGTTTCCATGTAGTAGTCTTGTCTGTCATTTTCACTATTTTGTTGAAACTTCAAAGTGTGATATCGTCCTCATATGACGCCCATTTGAGGTGATTCACATGTCGTTGGAAATCTCTCACCGAGTTCTATGCAATGGTATCATCCACATAAGCATTTGATACTTTTAAATTCTGAGTGATCACAAATCCTCCTGGATCATTCCTCCCCATTGGGATGCTTTTGGACATCCATAAGTCTTTATATATCAATCAAGTGATGGAATTGCATCCCCACTTGTCTAGAATTCACCCATCGTGACTGGATAGTGAAAACTTAGTGCATCATAAGAAATTATTCAACCATGAAAAAAAATGCAAATATACTATTGATATAAACATTCATTTCCCTACTTCCACAATCCCTTGCATTCACTGTCATGTCTATTAACCAGAAACAACTAACTAGCGATAGTAAGGAATACATTGTTGCCAAAGGAAATGAATCAAATATACTATTGATATAAACATTCATTTCCCTACTTCCACAATCCCTTGCATTCACTGTCATGTCTATTAACCAGAAACAACTAACTAGCGATAGTAAGGAATACATTGTTGCCAAAGGAAATGAATGAACAAACTGCTTCATCTTCTGAACAGTTTCACCAAATGAATTCACCAATTCATGGTAATGACCTGCATCACAACCTGAAGAAACATCTAATACATCTTGATCTCTTTATTTCTCAAGCATGAGAACAAGATATTTTCTAGCATTGACAAGTCTCTTTATTTGTCTTGTACTCACTAGAGATTCATTAGTCTTAATCTTATGAGCTCTAACAATATATTCAACCTTGTCCTTGAAATGATGATATTCATTGTCCTCACAATAAAATATGGCTTAACTTGGCTTGTCCTCATTTCTTTGCTTAACTTGCAAGCTTTCGAACGTTCTTTGCCAAGGGCAACCTCTTGTGTGCGGTCCTAGAGTTGTCCTTTTTCTGAATCACAGTCACTATTTGCATGTTAGATATGCTCCAGGAGTAGGTATCAAAGACAGAGTCGAGTTTATTGCTTTATGACACTATTGGAAATTGCTATCAAAAAAGCATGTCAAAAAGCTGCGGTCATGGGAGATTCCAAGTTGGTAATTGATGTCATAGCTCACTATGTCAAACTTGCAATTTTGATAAGAGACATCAAAGTGGCTTTCCAATCTTTTAAATGGCTTTCTTTCAGCCACCCATATCTTTCTTGAACTAAATGCAACCCATATATATTCAAGAATCAAAATGACTAGTAAATATATATTCATCTCTTTAAATATACAAAATTATATATATAGATATCATGAAAATATTTATATATACTATAGGAAAACATAACAATATACCATATTGAGATTTTGACATCACAACAATTTTTATGAAAATTTTAATTACTTAATTTTTTTTTATTTTTTATTTTTTATTTTTTTTTTCTCACTTATATATTTATGCATGTAATATATTACATTGTATATTACAAAATATTTATCAATTTATAATAAATAAGAGTTATTCCTTCCTATATATATATATATATATATATATATATCAATTATAATAAGTAAGAGTTATTCCTTCCTATATATATATAGGGGATGAGGGGGTGATGAAGGAAGGAGATAGTGAAAGAAGAGTAGGGTTTATTTTAGAAAAGTAAACATAATTAGAGATAATTAAAATTGAAGGATGTAATCCATATTAAGGTAAGTTTTTTTCATCTCTCCAACTCTCTATACTTGAGGGGGGCCTAAAAGTAGTCCTAATGTAACCCCTTTTCAAAATAGGTCACAAAACCCTTTCTAAATCCTTTGTGGAAGGATAGAGTGGTACCTTTTGTAGGAAGGGCATACAGTAATAATGGAATGGATAGAAGTTATGTTTTAGAGGCCATAAGGTATGCAACTATATTAAAAGGTATTCTTGGTCAATAGTGTTATAAGCATATTCATAGATTATTTATCCTATGCTTTGATGATAATATTTTATGATAATCTTTTGGACTCATTGAAGGAAGTGGTGGATGTGGAAGCCACTCATTCCAATATAGAAAAATGGATAAAAAGAACTAGGAAGATCTCTCTTACAAAAGCATGAGAATGTTCCTTTGTCTCTTGAGGAGTTATCTAGAGGGAATCAAGGATGACAAGGAGTGTAGGGGAGAACTAGAGGAGGGAAGCAAGGAGCGAATTCAAAGAAAAGGTGGGAGAATAAGGTAAAGTGTGTCAAGTTCAAAAGAAGAAGAAGAATTTGGTTATGAGGGTTGATGTGGTTATGGATCAAGTCCTTATTTATTGGGAAACAACATTATTGGAAAATGTTCATGGAAGGATGATCTTAAATAAATCTATGAGACAATTGATCCATCAAGTATGGAAGAAGCAATCAGGTCATGCATTAATTTTTCATATTTTGGCTCAAGAATGGATAACTTTTATCTTCCTATTAGGGAATGATAAAGAGAACATTCAATGGGGTAAATGGTACTAGGAAAACTCCATATTTGTCCCTTAAGGAATGGACTCTTTTTACACTATGTAGGAGAGTGTTGATATCCAATCTTTGTAGATCAAATTACACACTCTACCCTTGGAGGTTTGGATCAAGAGAGCCCTAACCTTGATGGGGAATAAATTGGGTAATTTTTTGGATATGGATGAAAGGTTAAGGAACTAGTAAAATACTTCTATGACAATATTTTTTTATGCAAATGAACCTTAGGAATGGTTTTTACATGAAGGAATAGATATAGATATTGGAGGTAGTTCCTACGATGTAGGATCTAGACTATGTAAAAATCCCTTTTAGATGTGGAGTTTGCCACCTACAGGGCCCACATATGCATAGACGATGCCTGGAGAAGAATATTCTACGGATGAAGAGATTGTTGATGAACCAAGATTAGAGTAGCTAAATGAATACATAACTGAGTTAATATCACCATGTCAAAACAAAGACAAGGAGAATCCAGTGAAGGAAGGAAAATATAAGCTCTTTGATTATGATGTTGATGAGTCAAATTTTGTTATTGTTGCCACAATCCTCCATAACATTGCTAGGGTTAAAACATAAGTACCTAAAAAATAAACACCCAAAGTTTGAAACTACACAAGAGGAGGGAATGAAGATCGTTCATCATATTGTAGATATTTTATTGGGTCAAGGGACAAGGCCTCTCACCTTTATAGATGTGAGTCAAACAAAAGAGAATGATCATAGTGGGAATAAGAAACCCAAAAAACAAATCCCCTCTTTGATTGACTTGGAATAGAAGATATTCCAAGTAGATAGACAAGGAGAAGCCTCATCACCCAAAACCCTCCCTACTACTTCCCTTAAAACAAGAATGAGATGTGATTAGATTTAGGATGTTGAGGTTCAAAAGTAGGGAATCAAGGAGTGATGTTATCACCTAAATTTTGCTCACAAAAAAATTAAGGCGATCACTGGAAGCATCATCAGTGAAACATAAAAAGGATACCCCATGGCTACTTTACATCACCACAAAAGAGTTTGGATTTTTTTGTTGTAAAAGTGGGCTTTTTGTATACTTGCGCAGATTTCCTTTATTAACACCCACGTAACTTGCACAAAATTTCCTTCGAAAGTTGCACAAGTTTGCTCAGATCCATGAAGTTAACTCATCCAATGTAGTTATAGAGCCAATGCTAGCTCAAGTACCTCTAATTTATTGTACAGGAGAAATTTGAGCTCATGAGGAGTACTTTGGCCTCCCAAAGTCTCCATCAAGCATTGGGATCATCATTTCAAAATAAGAGCTTATTGGAACTAGTTTTTCATGGAGCTTGAAATTTTCCTATAAATGAGAGCCATGGGGAAGCATTTAAAGAAGGAGAAACGATGTAAGGTTATGTTGTAGGAATGAGATTGGAAACCATTTTATTCGCTCTCTCATCTCAAAAATAGCCCTCATGCTTTTTTGAGCTCTTCCATTGAAGGAGTAGAGACATATCTTCATACACACCATTTGTGAGATAAAGGCTACTCAGGAGAAAAAGGAAACTCCCAAGGAGAGTGTTGGAGCACACTTGCATCCAATTCATTCCACTGGGTCTCTGTAATGTCCCCAACTAGACTAGGTGGGAATATGATGTTTTCTGTCACAAAATTGTTATTTCTTTTTATTTGAATGTGCCAAACACTTGTATAGTTGTATTGTTAACTTCTTACAAACAATTTTCTCAATTAGGAATATTATCAAACATATTGCATGCATCAATTACACAGAAAATAGAGTAGATAACCTTGGCATCTTATTATGGATGGAAACTCCCAAAATCAATGCAATGACATCTAATGGTTGTAATAATAGCTAAGGAATACTCTTAATCACACAAATCCAATCGCTTCCAGGCAACTACACAATCTACTACATAAACAATACAAGAAAACTTGGAATGATGTCAATCTATGATGTCCATCGATCCAAGGCTCCCCAAGCCCTACACTACTATGCTCCAGTAATCTCCACTCTGCAAGCATCCCTCCAATCTCTCTTGAAACCCTCACAAACCCAATCCTACAAACTGATGCAATCCCTGATCCATAGAGGTGCTCGTGGGACGATTGCGAGATGTCTAGAAATGCCTCGTGGGACAACCCATGCTCAACCCATGCGGGTTTCTCCTTCCACAGTTATGTGAAACCCTCCTAGCACCTACATATTTGACGATCAACCTCCGAAAAATGTTGCAAATACCCTGTGCAAGTCAATATGCCTCCCAACTCTCTCCAGGATGAAACCAAACACCACAATGAACTCAAATGAGGACTCCATATGAATCCTCCTCTTTTTCTAGCTAGGGTAGATATTGCACTACCGAAACTAAACTGAGATGGAAGGGTTTTGCTAAACCCTAACAAAACAATGGCTCCAAGAGCACTCCAAAATAAGATATTAAATCATAATGCCAAGGAGAAGGGTTACCCCTTTATTTATCGTTTTTCCGAGCCTTCTAGATCTTTTCCCTTTTTGACCAAATCAAACTCTCACTTTATTTTCCCTCCACTTTCATTTAAATATAATTATTTATTTCATTTAATGTCACTTTAGGATTTATCATTCCAGTGACACAAAATAAACCTCCTTGACTCCCTTACCCTTGTTGACTATAGCCTACGGGAGTTGTATAGGCTATTGAGTCATCATCCATCATGATTAATTGGAAGGGGACATTAGAGTCTCCTCTTAGTGAACCTATGACATAGCGCATGCATTCATGGATATTAAAGAATACCCCTAATTTTTCTAGATATTGAGAAATAACTCCCAACATATTTTTGTTGGACCCCTCTCCCAATACATCTTTCCAATAAATAAAAACCCTATTTTTACTAGATACTACTTTTTATACCCCCCAATACTTATAAACACCCCCATACCCCACATCCCTCCCTTCCCAATACCTACAACATATTGACCCAATTTTTCACAATTAAAAAACTCCCTTTATGAATGAACGTGATAAGAGATTGGTCAACAAGGTGAAGCCCCCGTGATTCATTCTCCCCATGTGAAAATATTCATGTTTAAATCCCATCCATTGGTAAATACATGAGTATTATTGATTCCCTCCAACTTCTTGTTTAAATTTTATGTCTGTAGCTTATTTATTTGTTTGAACCTTATGTATGATCCTCTATTTCATGTTTCTTATAATAATTTTCTAGTGATTGGTGTCCACACTAACAATTGTCTCTTATATATCTTTTCAACCTAGCTATAACAAGGATGATTTTTCTCACCCTTGTAGCAAAACCAACCAAATTGATTGGAAACTCCACTTGACTTTAGATCCACAATTCTCTCTTATTAGGTTGTTTTTAGCTATTGTCTAACGTTTGGTGTGGTAGGACTCAAGACTTGCCTATTCACCCACTTGGGAATCACCCTCTATGATTTTTCTTCTCGAAATTATTTTTCCTATGAGCCCAATGACTTGCATGACTATTTCAATGTGCTTTGTGTAATTCTTTTGGCTTCTTGTCTGTTTTCCATGGAATTTTGGCATCTTGTCATGCTCGACTACCACACAATATATCAAAATGTCTCACACAGAGCTATGTAGGTTTACTAAATTCATATTTTTAGTAGTTAATTAGGATCATTATTAGACTTAGGGAATAAGATTTAATTTTTCATAAATTACAGGCTTACAATTACTAATATTTTTTCATTCTTGCATTTAGTAATTAGCTAATCTAGTTGTGATATGAAAATATTATGTTACCAGTCCAATCATTAGTCCTTCATTGATATCAAATCTTTTTCAGTTTCCAAGATCTTTAAATTGGCAGTTCTTTTTGCATTGTTATGTATTAGCTTCACTTAACTAAACTTTAATACTTGTGAAATTAACTTGCATAATCTATTCTTCATAAGTAAATTTGTGAGATGTAAAGAAGAGATCAAAAAGAACAATGTCAAAAAAATACATCAAAATTTGTTAATGGAGTTCACTAGACATCTTGGCTACATCTCTGAGTCCACTCCCAACAGTGAGATCACTCTTCATTAATCTAAAAATGCTAAAATAATACAAATAAAGGCTTACAAATCATCTCCTGAAACCACCTTTTAGATCTACAACTCTATGATAGAAACATAAACCACCATTGGCTTCTACAGAAAATTCTAAAACTTTAGAGTATAGACTTTGCTATACTTGGCTTGACAACAAAGGCTTTGGAAGAACTTTTTTTATCGGCTAAAACTCAGAAATGGAGGTCAGATTCAAACCCCTCTCGAAATTCTGCAACTTTTGAGTATAAAGTCAACATACTTTTTCACATGCCCTCGAGACTTCCCCTCTAGCAAAAGCTCCAATGATGCACTCTGTCAGTCTATAATGTGCATTGAAATGCATGCCAAAATCGTTAGTGCATATATTTATGTTCCAAACTTCTCCTCCTTTTCTCGATCCACGTGCAGTCTTAAATACGTATGGATTTGTTTTAAGAAACTGAGATTTAGTGGGATTTGACTATGAGTTGGCCCCCCATGGGGCCAAAATTTTCGACCCCCAGGCCTCATTGGTCTTCTCAAAGGTGCCATGTTGTAACCTTTCATTGGTCGTCGCTACCAACTCACTATACAGACCTTTTCATTGGGTTGTTGACGGGCCTGCCATGAAATCTGTACTAATGACACATGGCAGTCGATTATTGGTCCAACTGGACCCCAAAAAGGCCAAAACCGACTAACACATGGTAGCCTCTCTTGCTTCCACGTTAGCATGCTGATTCCATCCTACCAGGTTGACTGTACAAATTTCCATGTGTCAAGCATGGACTGGTCCACGTCATTGTATGATCATGCCACATCACATTGCCAAGTCAATGCACATACATGCCACGTTAGCATTCTGTATATTACCATGTGGCACTCTCTGGTGCTGCCATGTAGCAGTCTTGTTTGTCATTTTCACTATTTTGTTGGAACTTCAAAGTGTGATATCGTCCGCAGATGACGCCCATTTGAGGCGATTCACACGTCGTTGGAAAGCTCTCACTGAGTTCTATGCAATGGTATCATCCACATAAACTTTTGATACTTTTAAATTCTGAGCGATCACAAATCCTCTTGGATCATTCCTCCCCATTGCGAAGCTTTTGGACATCCATAAGTCTTTATATATCAATCAAGTGATGGAATTGCATCCCCACTTGTCCAGAATCCACCCATCGTGATTGGATAGTGAAAACTTAGTGCATCGTAAGAAACTGTTCAACCATGATAAAAACTACAAATATACTATTGATATAAACATTCATTTCCCTACTTCCACAATCCCTTGCATTCACTGTCATGTCTATTAACCAGAAACAACTAACTAGCGATAGTAAGGAATACATTGTTGCCAAAGGAAATGAATCAACAAATTGCTTCATCTTCTGAACAGTTTCACCAAATGAATTCACTAATTCATGGTGATGACCTGCACCACAACCTGAAGAAACATCTAATACATCTTGATCTCTTTATTTCTCAAGCATGAGAACAAGATGTTTTCTAGCATTGACAAGTCTCTTTATTTGTCATGTACTCACTAGAGATTCATTATTCTTAATCTTATGAGCTCTAACAATATATTCAACCTTGTCCTTGAAAGGATGATATTCATTGTCCTCACAATAAAATATGGCTCTCTTGTCAAATAAATATGGGCTACCCATGACTATTCCACATATGTCTAGAGGGACAACATCTAGTAAAACCTCATCGGTAAACTTGGAAGAAATTGCAAACTTAAGTGTACATTGTTTAGTCACACGCAATCAAGTGTCCTTTTGTACCCAACCCAAAGGATAAGGCTTCTTATGAGGTTGAACCTTTAATCCCAACTTCTTAACAATAGATTAAAAAATCCAATTAACTTGAGACCCATTGTCAAACAAAGCATCTACCTTTGCATGCTTCACTATGACTCTTACATGGAAAAACTCATTTCTTTTATTATCATCATTTTCAAACTTAGAAGATTGAACAATAGAACTTGAACTAGAAAATGATATACCATTGACACCCATAGCTGTAATCATTGTCTCATCACCTAAATCTGACCCGTAGCAATAGTCTTTCGTTCATCCTTGTTCTGGAACTTCTTTGGTAGCAATTTAGGATGCAACTTCCAACACTTAGCCTCCACTTTCCCTTTCTTACCGTAGTGAGGACATGAAGGCTTATCCACCACTCTCTTTAGTATGGATGCCATGTGGCAACCAATTATTGGTCCAACTAGACCTCAAAAAGGCCAAAACTTCCTTTGGGGCCTAATTTTAGGTTTTTTCCTTTGACCATATCCAAGTTCCAAAGACTCACACTCAATGTTCAAAAACTCATAATGTTGACTATCCCTATTAGAAGACCAAGGATACCCTTAAAAGGTCCTTTTTGGTGGGTCAACATGTTGTTGATGGCCCTGTATGCCTACAAGCTTCCTTTGGCGCATTATTGTTAGAGCTACCTTGTGAATGCTTAGTCAAAAATGTGTGTGCAGGTTTTAATAATGAATGTGCACACTCTTTTCATTCAATTTTTTTTGGGCATGAGTGACAACTTTAGCATATGTGTTTGTTGATTTTGTTTCCTCGGATTTAGGTT
>CBVK0102139832.1:0-24644 GCA_900067695.1 Picea abies
CTCAAGTTGTTGAGCTCTCATGATGGCGTCTTCTTCGGAAAATACTCCCGATGTCGCGGCATCCTTGGATAACTATGGGACCAAAGACTTAAAGAACCACTCAAGTAGGAATACTGGTGGGACTGGTACCTTAATTAAACTCTTTCAGTGTCTCCATTCTCAGATGTGATTAGAGATATGGTCCACTTTTGTTTGTGAGAAATTGGCCAGCAATTCGGTGCCAGTGTCGTATCTCACAAGTAACTAGAAATGGTTTAGGAAAGCCATCACCAGTTCACCAAAGGAAGAGTATCTGGAGAGATCGAGCTCAATGTACCATTTTACGACACTCCCAATGAGAGTACATTGAAACAATCACAACTGTACGGAGTCATCTTTCAATGAGTTAGATGAGCACCAAAGATGGAAGGTAGTCACATGATCTCTTAGATCTTCATTAGGCTTGGCTTCGAACTTTGGGATGTCCGAAGGCAACTTCGTCGGCATAGGAGGCCAACGTGGATCGTGACAGATAGGGTCATTCAACAACCTTATCAAGTCTAGAAAATGCAAGGTTGCCAGGAATGGTAGTTTGGGTTGTTGGTGATAACATGGGAAAAAGGGGCCTGGAGTTTGACTAGCACCAGGTTGCCAAGAAAAGTTCGACTGCTGGCCTGGGTTTTGGTAAAAACCATGGCCATGGCCAGTGTATGGATTCTGTGTGTGAGGGGACATCATCGACTGATTTCCAAAATAGGACATAGATGGTTGGGCGTGCATTACATTTGAAGGACTTTGGGAAGGGTTGCCCCATGTCGGTCCTGTGGGGATAGGCATAGTGCTTTGTCTAGGGTTCCATTGATTGTGAAAAGAATTACCCCAGATCAACATTCCTGATGAGGGAACTGATCCCTACCAAGAATTCCAAGGCCTTGATGCAGAAGAAGTTCTTGGGTGTGCCCCCTGTGCAGGAATAGTACCCTATATAGGAATAGGTTGTTCAAAACTGGGGTTGCGCCCAGTTGGGAAAGTAGTTGAAGAGAAGACATTGTTACCAAACACACCGAACAAAGAAAATAGTGTCGAACCTACCATCATATTATGCGAAGGTGGTCCTTGACTCCCCACTCAAAATAAACTATGGTGTGCATGTGGCTGGACGGATTGCTGATGCGTGCCATCAACTGAAGGGGACGAAGGAGGTATATGACCTCCCCCATAAGGGAAAGCATTAAAAGGAGCAGGAGTGCCCCCCATGTGTCCTTGCAGAGGAGCATTAGAGATCCTTTCCCCCAAACCTAAAGTCTGTGAAGTGGAGTATGAAAGTATAGGTCTTGTACCTGAACTAGGCATCCCATATGAGAACGGAGGGCCTATCGCACTTGGTCTGAAAGGGGTTGTGGCCACCGCCAGAGACAGGATCGGACCACTGTGTGATGTAGAGGAGGTTGGGACCATGGTGGCTCGGACTGGTGATGGTGGGTTAGGAGGTGGAAACTCTCCTATGGTGACAAGCATAGTGGGAATAGAAGAATTCCCAGAAGGAGTAACAACATTTGTTTCCATTGCTACGTGTGACACTGTCTGGAACTCGTAAGGATGAATCAGTATGATGGTGGGTGTTGAAAGATCAGTGGTGGAGGTTTCAACCAGAAAAAAATCTTTCGCTCCAAGGCTTAAAACAGTTGATTCCTCTTGATGTTGGTCGAGCACAATTTCTTGTGACCCAGTTGCTTCAAAAGACCCTTGTTGGTCTAGTTTTCTCCTTAGTGGTGGCGGGGGTGGCTCCAGTGTAGCTGACGTCAGGCCAAGAAGCCTTTGTGACCAGCAGAGATTATGATCCTCCACTGTGTGAGAAGATCAAAGACACTCTAGGGCATTCTAATCGTTAAAAAACAACACACACTAAAAAAATACCTATAAGATAAGACAGGAAAACACTAAATTAATTGGAAGAATAGTTACAACAACCAACACTAGAGCAACTTACTGGTGCAAGTGAAACTCGAACACGGAAGCACCCTCTAGGTATACTCTGTAAATCATGGCATGATGTTTGTCCTAGGTACCATGGTATACCCCCACAGTCACCTATGTATGTCCCTAAAAAAGATAGGCAACTAGGTTGCCAGCGTACGAACAATCACTAGGTGGGTACAATCGAAAGTCGGGTAGACCACAATGAGCAGGTTATCGAGCCTGAAACCTGTCAAGGCTATTGAGAGAAAGTGGTCTGAAAGAAAACTAAGGACCTCAAATGGATTCGAGACCCACGAAGCTCCGTGGAAAATGCAATCGACGAAATCCCAAGACAAGCCCTCTATATGTGTTCTCCACTATGATTGGTCCAGCTTTGGAGGGGTTATCTCCGCTACCTTTCCGCACACAACCTCATGTTTATCCCTTGTGTTAGAGGGGGGTCTCAGATAACTTTCACGATACTGGACTTGGACACTCCCTAACTTAGACTCCAATGTTTGATTTTAATGGCCTTGAAGAGTTTCCTCTCCAACCTAATCCAAGGCCCTAATCCTGAACTAGTTGGTTAACCCTACAAACATAAAAGTATAATGAATTTTAGATTTAGCGTTAATTTTATGGCTTGTCTTATGTCAAAGGGTATGAAAGTGAAACTAGTGATGTTTGAAAGATGAAAGTAAAAATGAACAGAAATATGGAAACAAAAACCTTCACTTAACACAAATTTTCAATAACTTTTCAATTTTTTTTTTATAAATTTTCTAAGATATTTTGAATCAACAAACTTAAAGAAGGATTTCACTTGACTACGAGCTACTTATGATCTAAAAAATATGTCAAGAACTTATGAAAGAAAAGACTTTTCCCTGGTTACTAATGCAAAATAACACTTTTCAACCAAACAAAGAAATGAAAGATTTTTTTTTATTTGAATGCTCAGAAAGCAAAAAAGAAAAATATCAACAAGTCAAAAACCAAGAAAAATTTCTGGCCTAATCACAGACCGCAAAGAATCACTTCAATAAATCACACACTAGCAACTTAAAAAATAACTGTCACACTTGTCTAAAAACCCTAAAGAAAATTTTGATGAAAAACTTTTAAATGAAAAAAGAAAGCTATGGCTGAGATCAAACCTAAGCTACTGAATGCTAGGATAGAGATTCAAGAACCTGAGAGGTATAACTCTTGTCAAGGGAAAAGATGACTGCCTCACCCTCAACAAAAAATATCCTTCACAAGCACACTACTGGGAATTCAACAACAAGCATGTGCATGCGAGCTGTGTAGAGCCATAGGGCGTGTACATGCATGCTGGCCTTATACAGGCCGTGTGTATCTCTAAAACTATGAAACAAATAAAAACAGACAATCCAAACCAGGAAGAGACCACTGATACTGAGAACCAGGATCTTTTGAAGGTTTAGACACTTTCTTAAACAGAAAAAAATAAAAACAATGTAAGGAAAAATTCGTAAAACAAACCAATCTGAGATGAACCCTAAGCTATAGACTGCAAACAACCAAGACTAGAAAGAGTTCCAGAAAACCCCTGAGAATGACTGATTTTGACAGGGAAGAGGATGACTGCCTCAAAATTTTTCTAGAATCATACACGCTACTATTACTTCTTCAGCTAGTGTTTACACGTGGGCTGTAAGAAAGTAGGGCACGGGTACACGCATGAAGACCTTATGCAGACTGCGTGTACCTTTGTGGGTCTCGAAAAAACACAGTCAAGCAAAGAAACAAAGATAGCTGGTATGGAAGACCAGAATCTCTGTTAGCTCAGACTTTGCAGAAACTTCAAAAAATAGGAAAGAAAACCAGTCTTTTAAAAATACCCAAAAATATTCCCAGGAACCCTAGATAATTCCCCAGTATGGTTGCCAATTCTGTTGTGGTGGGAAATCCCCCTACGGACTAGCATTTAGGGATATATTATGCATGCAGATAAGATCGAAAGAATCTTACTTTCTACCATCGTCCCAGACTTAATCCCCATTTATTTCAAGCAAATACATGGTTAAGCGAACATACCTTCTTCCGGACGTTCGATGTCGATCCTTCTTCATGCTTGATCTCTTGTTAGCAGCTATCCTCCCAAGACTGACCTGCATACAAAACAAGCAACAAACTCTACATGCATTTGTTCTACATATTAATGGGTTAGAGATTCAAACATATATTCACTAAACTATGAAGAACTCATATAATGGGACGTGAAAAACATTTCTTTATTATTAACTTTAATGAATCAACTTACAATGTCGAGACCGACCACTGATCAATTATGTTGTGGTGGGAAATCCCCCTACGGACTAGCATTTAGGGTTATATTATGCATGCAGATAAGAGCGAAAGAATCCTACTTTCTACCATCATCCCAGACTTAATCCCCATTTCTTTCAAGAAAATACATGGTTAAACAAACATACCTTGTTCCAGACATTCGATGTCTTAGCAGCTATCCTCCCAAGACTGATCTGCATACAAAAAAAACAACAAACTCTACATGCATTTGTTCTACAGATTAATGGGTTAGATATTCAAACATATATTCACTAAACTATGAACAACTCATATAGTGGGATGGGAAAAACATTTCTTTATTATTAACTTTAATGAATCAACTTACAATGTCGAGACCGATCACTGCTCCCCAAACCTGATCCTGGGCTCCTCTTCAAATGTCCTCCAACTTCTTTGCTTTGTATCTCTCTTTGCACATGGATGGCTAAAGGGTTGGGACAATGGGAATGTGCATTGGGAAGAGTTTCTTTACTCTTATTCTCCTCCTCCAAATAGGACCCCTAACCCTTCTTTTATAGTCTAGAAGAAGCTAGGTATTTGGACGAACCCTTGGCCATGCATGGCCGGAAGATTCAGTTAACTCACCCAAAGCTGCGTGTTTCATCGACAACTTTTCTTTTTTCATGCTTTTGTAGGTACATGTGGGCTGTTTTAGGTTAGCTAGTGTGTACACGCGTGTAGTAATGGAGTAGGGCATGTGGGCCCTTATAAAAGAGGTTCTTCAAAGAGTTGTTCAACAATTCTTTGGCAAAGAAGGGATCTGAGATGGCCTGATGCCAGGTAAGCATGTATGGTGCAAATTAGGGTTATAACACTTACCATAAACTCTCTTCCAACTCACCATTAGTTGATGACCTGGTCAATCTGGTTCCCTCCTCGGTTAATCTGGTTGATCAAGTGGTCAATTTGGTTTCATCCTCAGTTGACCCAGTTCATAAAGTGGGCGATCCGATTCCATAATCGGTCGATCCCACTCTTCTATTGAAGAGTGAAACCCTAGTGATCGATCTAAGTACCCCCTCGATCGATTGGTCAATTCGATATCCCCATTGATCGATCCCACTCATCCTTCGAAGAGTGAAGATGTCGCTTAGGTATTTCTTTTTACTATGGATTCCTCCAGGCAAGGGGGCATTCCACCCTTTCCAATGACATCCTCTCCAAGAAATGCGATTACCATTGATTGTAATGATTTAACATAACCTCGTCTTCCTTCTTACATTCCTTTCCAAATCACTATTAAGGTTTGTGGTAGGAATATTCCTTATAATATAATAGACAAGGGAGCTTCTGTTAGCATCCTATCCTTGAACTATTAGAAATCTCTTGGTTCACCTCAACTTGCGCCAGTGACTCAGAATATGTTGGCTTTTAATAGAAGGGTTATTCAACCTTTAGGGCTCCTTCCTTAATTTCTTATTACTTTGGGGGAAAAAATGGTCTACATTGATGTGATGGTAGTCCACGACCCCTTGGAATTTAATTCGCTCCTCGAGTGAGACTATTTTTATGCCATGAAATATATTGTGTCCACACTCTTTTGAGTGATGTGTTTCCCTCATAATGGAAACATAGTGACCATAGACCAGATTTCATTCATTGGCCCTCATATGATGGCCAAACATCTGACTTCCCTGAATGGTCCTTACATGCTAGCGTCATCCGCCCCACCACATGTCAATTATGTGGAAAGTTGTCCCATGCATTCAACTCCAAATGAGAAGGAATCTCTTCCTTCTTTTGATTTAGATGTGTTGGTTTACATGGTGATCTGTTCGATAGGGATTTTAGAGCTTGATCTACCTACCCCTATTGCGTCCCTTGACATGCATTCCTTCCAGAGTGTTGTTCTTTTGTCTACCGAAGATCTCTTGGAAGCCATGACTGAGGTTTGTCCCTTGATATGTATTCATTCCAGAGATTTTTCCTCTTGGAAGCCATGATCAAGTAGAGGTCTAAGAGCATAGTTTATTTTCAATTTCAAGCTCGTTAAAAAATGAAACCGATCATGAGCATAGTTCTCGTTTTTGTGTCAATCTCGTTAAAAAATGAAACAATCAATCAAGAGAATAGTTTATTTTCGATATCAATCTTGTTAAAAAATGAAACCGATCAAGAGCATAGTTTATTTTCGATTTCAAGCTCGTTAAAAAATGAAACCGATTACAAGCATAGTTTTTAGTTTCAATCTTGTGTAAAAATGAAACCTACTTTAGAATTAACTGATCCTTTAGTAGTACCTGGTGCTGAGCATAGTTCTTTTCCTATGTCAAGCTCGTTAAAAAATGAAACAATCACCTCTCTCGTTGAGTCAAGTATTCTATTACAACTTGTAGTTGAATCTTCATTTCATGCACCTTGGTCGATTGATCGTCTTTCTTCCTCCCTCTATGGTGAACATTTTTCTAGTAATAACCAAGAGTCTATTGGGTATATAAATTGGTGATAGAATAAGAGTCAGTGGATGAAACAAAGCTTGGGGGGGAATGCCTCCAGCCTCTAGACATCATGTTGGAGTTAAGCCACTAACTTCCATCACATAGCTGGGGGAAAAGTACCAACTATCCTATGGTCCTGTTCAAAACCTTTGGATATTACGTTGGGAACTCTTTGGAGTCTCCTTTAAGCTCTTTACAGACACCCTAAACATGAAATTTTTTCCAAGTGAACTTGCCTCCTTGACACTTGTAAAATGACTCGAAGCACCATGCTTTTTTCGAAGGAGTGTCTATTCAGAGTAAGTTTACCCCTTTTTTTGGGTCGAGTAGATTAATTATGAAAAATGTATGCTCTAGGAATACATTAGTGTTCACTAGAAGAGTTCTCCCTTGAATTTTTTTATACTTTTTAGGGCTTGGGAGACTAAATTTATGAAAAAGGACCTTATTGGAGTTTTCTTTAAGTGTTTTTCAAACTCTCTAAATATGAAAAACCACTGAGTTTACTTCCTCTGGACTCGTAAAAACTCACATTGGAAGACCCATATGGGACCAACCCACTCCTTCCTAGGGTTCATTAAAAATACTCCGAGGGACATGTTCGAAGGACGAGCTTATATAATGATCATTTTTTATCCTCCTCAATCTCATTAAAAATAAAGAGGTACTCACCAAGCATGGTGGGGGAAAACTGGGAAGGGAAAATATATTGAATCTATATTAATGACAATAGTCTCTCTCGAGCATGACATATTTTACCTTTTGCATCATAGTTGGGAAACCCACTTGTCTCTTGTTGATCATGCCCTTTTTTGTAAGATTTTTCTGAATGATCTTCTATTTTGAGTTAGAACTTCCAAGACCATTTTCATGTCAATGTTCGAGAGAAGTTCAACCAAGTATCCTTCTATTGCGTTGGCCAAAATCTACAGTCCTTTAAGTCTACTATCGCGTTGGCCATCCCTGAGTCAGTCCTGAAATTACTCTATGCTTTTACTATAAATATTGTACCTATTTCTTGTCATTGATGGGGGATACATCAAGGCCCTCCTATGACAAATCACTTCCTATCGATGCCAAATAATTATCTAGGAATATGATTTAGAAGCAATTTAGTACCTTGGAACCTGAATGCCTCAATGACAAGTATCCTCTCTTTTGATAGGGAGTTTACATCATTCACCACTAATCAAAAGATTTTGTTGGATGTTCGACTTCAACTCATTAATTCACATTCGAAGGGATGTACTAGCGTACCTTTGGGGTCATTGACATTAATGGTGATTTCCCTCTCACTTGTTAATGGTATACATCAATCATCGATAATCAAGTGGTTTCTACCATGTTCGATGTTAAGACATTTATTTGCATGGTTAGAATCATTCTTCAAAATTGAGGACAAGATGAAGACCCTGGGGAAGTTCCTTTGAATATTTATTTCCCCAAGATATGATGGAAAGTACTGGAGTAATGCTGTCACATAGATCCATATTGTATTGGTTCGTGGCTATGTTACTATTATAATTCATAGATCCACAATGTATATTCTCATGGCTATGAACCCATTAAAATCATGGAAATATGGATCCACATTATATTTCTGGTTGAAATATCATTAGTAAATGTAATCATGGATCTACAATGTATTTGTCAGCACCCATGCTTAGAGTCATTTGTATTCTGAGTATGGGAATTCCTATCTCAATGATGATATAACACTCTACTGCAATGTCCTTGTGTTGTTGGCAGGTCTCCAACCGATGTGCTCTTTGTTTCAATTACCCATATGGAAAACTATTTCAGTTATAATCTCTTCTAAGTTCATACTTTGAGGGGAATTCTGTTATACAACATTTTTTCGTAGCAAGTGATATTGCCTATTCTCTGACATCTAAAGCATAGAACTTTTGAAGAAAATTAAGAGAACATATTATTGGGAAGGATCAACTCTAAAAAATACCTAAACTATAGAGTTGTTTCTTGTCACTTTTGATCAAGGTGTGACAACTTCACTTGTCGCATGCTGCATCACGGGAAGGTGCAACAATATATCCTTTTTCTTAGGTTTAAGGGTGTGACAACCTTTGTACGTGGGAAAAAAAAAGAAATTCTCGAAGCTTCTAGAAGAGAAGTTTCGATGATGAGTTGTTTGTCGATTGGTTTGGATCTCACCCATCTCTCCTGATTTAGTGAGATCCTAACCTCTCATCCTAACCTCCTCATGGATTCCTCTCCAATCTATAAATGAAGGCATGTTTTAAAGGGAAAGGCTAGAATAAAAAGAATAAGGAATACATAATGAGATGATGGTGAATTCATAATAGATTTTAATTTGTGATTGAGAGATTGTGAGTCTCATTTTGGCTCGAAGAGATTTAGTGGTGCCAAAGAATTCAAGAGATGGTCATGGAATTCATGGAGGATGCAGGGGTATTGAAGCATTGAACTGTTGGAAGGATTTTGTCAACTCCAAAGTTTGGTTGTAAGATGCTTCTTAATTTATTAATACAATTATATTTTCCACAATATTATTACTCACCATAATATAAATGTCAAAGTGTATGCAGCCATAGATAGTCTAGATGAGGCCATTGGCAAAGCAACCCAAGGAAAGGAAAAAGGGCATGCACTTCACACTTTGCATTTGAATAACCCTTTTCTGATAATAGTAACATAGAGATTCATTCATAAGAGTTACTATCATCATACGATAATATTGTATTTATTAGAAACACATTATTCAAAAGAAAAAAGGGAAGGGTAGTTACCATGATAGTAAAGGGTCATGCATACATGAAGACATTGAATACAATGGACATAGTTCAAATGACTAAGGTGCATGTCTTAAGGGAATTCTTTAAGGTTAATAATAATCTCCCCACTACTGCAAAGACTAAGAGTATTACTGCCATGAATTCCATAACTCTGATCTGTTCAAGCTGGAGGAAGAAGGTCGAAGTTTGATATTAGATATTTGTATAAAGAGAAGTTATTGATATCTACAGTTCGATTAAGATAAATAATAATAATAATATTATTATTTTAAGATTACTATCAAACTAGATATCAAATTGGCATATATACAGGTGTACACCATTAATATTATCAACATCAGATCAACACAAGGATTCATATATTTGGGGCTATCCGAATTCTCCTACTGATCCCAGGAATACTGCAACTAGGGAACTTGGAATCGAATGAGTAGCATATTTCATTCATAAAAATGGTCTACCTCTTCTTACCGAGTGCACTAATCTCCGACCCCTAGCGATGGAGAAATGAATGAATAAGTTGATTGATGGGTCTATTGCTTTTAGGTGCTTGTGCTAATAAAATTGTAAGATGGTACATGAAGCTTAATCTCCATGAATTACCTTCTCATCTCTGTTCTGAGAGAAAATCATGAAAATGATAGTGTAAACTGCTTCCAAGAGCATACCCGCTGTGTTTACTGTAGCGACAAGGTTGTTTGGATAAGAAAATGGAATTCCATGGGGTAAGGAAATCTGAAATACCCTTGAGTCGATTTCCATTTCTACACCTTGAAAAATGTGGGGCTGCATCATTTCCAACCAAAACCCTATTTTATAATACTTAAAATCTTAACCCTAATTCCAATAACCAGCTTCTACATTACTAACAAATGTAAAACTCATAACTATGAAATATTACATTGGAGAGAGGGAGACAAAGACCGAAATAATATTCCCTGTAGAAAAATAAATATGAAACGATTGTGAGACATCAGTTCAGGTAAAGTCAAAATATGATAAAGAGAAGAAAAAATTGCTACTGTTCAGCGAAAACCTACGTATGATTCCAACGACCAACCAAATAGTATCTGCAATTGCCATTATTTTTTGGAAGGAGAATCACATAAGGACGAACAATCCTGATCTTGGGTGTAACTGTCAAACGACTGGATCACTCTTATTTATAAAAGGAAAGTTCTCTCTTATTGATAAAAGGAAAGTTATCATCCCTATTTTTGGCTGAAATGGAAATAGTAGGGGTATATAAATGGCTAGAGACAAGTACAAGTACAACTACGCGATTGTGGAGACATGCCCATGATGTTTTTTGAGTCAACCCTCTTTCCTCATTGTATTCCCATGAAACTTGAAGCAGATTAATATGCCATACTAGTTTGTTGATGCATGGGTTTCTATATTTTTTTATTATCTATAATTAGCATTCAAGAATGATGATGTTGTTGATATTATGGTAGCTACGGGAGGTATTTACCTCCACGTGTAAACCTGACAAGAATAGAATACTACAGGAAGCAAGAAGAAACCCTAATGAGTTGGATAATAACCCTAGGAGACTTTTTGGCTCAAGAAGATAATTTATATTAGGTTATTATCCTCCAAGAGAAGAAGTCGGCCAGAAGAAATAATATATACTGAACAGACAGATACCCAGAATGAGAAGTAGGCCCAGGCAGTTAGCCATAATTACTATAAGTATAGGAGGCCAGTCTTCATTTTGGCAGGAAGTCTCAGAATTGCAGAGCAACACTTGTGTGTAGGTTTGAGGAGAGCTGCCATTACAGTTGCTGCAACTAGCATATCAGTTTTGGCTTGGACTATCACTTGGCTAGGGTTTGGACTATCTGATCAGCTCTTGTTGGTGTTCTATCCTTGGGGAAATGTGCGCTACCCTTTGTTTGGCTATCTATCCTAGGGTTTGCTTCCAGAGTGATTCTTTGTCAAGGTTAAGGTGCTCGGAGGGTGGCTTCAACCTATGGTTGGGTGAAAATAGTGATATTGTCAATGGTAAAATGAGCACATCCATTATATTCTAACAGGTTATGAGTCCACACCTCCTTCATTCAGTCTAATTGCTGGACATAGCCGTAAGGATATTGATCTCGTTGAATAACTGCCGCTAAGGTTTCTAGAAGGAGCAATCACCATAGCACTGCCGCTAGGGTTACTAGCAGGTCCAGTTGCAGAAACCCTAATCCTCTCATCCAGGCACCTTAAGTGAAGGGATTGACCTAATTTATATACAGATCAGTGCACCCTAGCCCAACGCATCTCCTGATACTCTCAGCAAGCCAAGATGTCAAGTTTGAGTTTCTGGTCAAATCTAGGGTTGACCAAGTCAAATAAACCACAACTTACTCTATGAAGTTAGAGAACAAGTTAAATGGAGCTTTTAACTTCAGAGCGTGGAAGACAAGGATAAACCTCATCCTTGCCAAGAATAAAGTGTTGAATATTGTGAAAGGAAATATCATGGAACCAGTGTTTGATAAAGGAAAAGAGAAGGAACCACAAAACGTTGCAATTATGGAGAAGTTCAAAGATGATGACATCAATGCTATGCGTATCATAGTGGAATATATAAAAGACCACTTGATACCCTACATCTCCAATCTTGACTCATCGAAGAAGATGTACGATGCCCTAACAAATCTCTTCTCGGTCAGAAACATTGGAAAAGTTATGACTCTGAAGAATGAACTTCGTGACATGAAGATGAATGATGAGGACAACATAACATCATATTTTGTGAGAATATCTCAGTTAAGAGATAAAATACAAGCTATTGAAGAGATCATCTCGGAGAATGAATTGGTAAACATAGTACTCAATGGTGTTCCCAAGACGTGGGATGCATTTTTCACAATCATGAACACAAGGAAGGAGTATCCTACATTTGAAGAACTTTGGACTTGCTGTGCTCAAGAAGAATCCAGGATCAGTGCAAAAGAGAAACCACAAAAGCAGTAAGATGATCAATCCTTCACAACAATATTCAAGAATTTTAGGAACAAAAGGAAGTTTGGCTCAAGGAGGAAGCCAAATCAAGAGAAAGACATTTTAGAAGTACAATGCTTCAACTGTCGAAAATATGGTCACTACAAGAATCATTGTCCCAAACTAAATAAAAGGAAGGAGACACACGAAGCATTAGCTGCCGAAGAAAAGAAACCTACAAAGAAGACTAAGCAGGATGAAAGAGACTTCTTCTTCTGAAGGTAACAATACTCTTCTTAGTTCTTGTACATATCTTGTTTGCATAGTATCTACACATATATTGTATATCTATCTCTTAGAAGATAATGTGTTCCAAGAAGAATTATACCTATGGAAGAAAAACAAGATAAGGATTGCTATCATTATACAAGTCAGATAAAACACATGAAAGGATGAAATACATCAAACAAATCATGTGGAAGCTATTACAAGATAAGATGAAATCAAGATCAATCCTGAAGAGGCTTAGAAGAAGCAAATACAGAAAGAAATTGGAGAAAGACTAATAACACTTTGCAGAAGGGAATAAGGATGTAGACTAAAGCATGGACTCTGTTAGATAGAGGGATCCAACTATATGCACTCATACATGAAGCAAGGATTAGGAGGGAGATAATCCTATGATCCATTGAAGATGATGAAGTATATATCCATAGTAGCATCCATGAAAGACAGTATGTGTTCAGTTCAACCTCAGAAGAAGTATTCTTTGAAGAGAAGCCTTAAAGTATCCCTGGTTGTCCTTTCAGATCTGTGATCCTATGATGAAAGAAAGAAGTGGAATCTTTTGGGCATGTAATCTATAAGAAACTCCATGTAACCAAGAGCTAAAGAAAAACATAAGGAAGAACATGAAGATTCCAAGAAAGAAGAGAAGCTTGAACAATCAGTCACTATATTAAGAATCACAAGATTACCAACCTAATATGAACTCAATAAAAGAAATCAAGCCGAGGAACTAAAAATTGTGATATGGAAGCATTGCAAGATCCAGAACTAGAGGTTCTCCCATATGGAGGGAGAAAACTATGATGATTACTTGTTCCAATAAACCAGGCATACCTCTACATAAGTCATTATATCATTTGCAATATCCATAGGTTGGAGTTCTACATCAAGATGAATGGAAAGACTGTTCTCCAGGGCAATTGAACAGAGAGTGTATGAAGAGAAACCTCAAGACTTTGAAGCATACCAGAAAGAGACCCTTGTATGCAGATGGAAGAAGATAACTTGGTGGAGAACCTCTAGTGAAAAGCAGAAGCATGGTGAAGATATTCTATAATAGAGATATTGTATCAAGATGGTTACTCAGAAGATTAGATCTCATGATGACATAAGAAGTGACACATGGATATGTTCCAGTTTTCCAACAATGATATACTTTATTAATCAGAGCTACATAAAGCCTTTAGAGAAAACCAGTGTTCCAGACCAAAGTACATTTGAAATCAAGCGTTACATTATCCGTGATAAAGTCCAGAAAGGAGAAAATTGGTTCTCCAATACATATCTCCACAAATGAGCAGATAAGTAGACATTTTGGTAAGGCTTCTATCCAAGATGAAAGAGTTTGCGTACTCAAGCTGAAGCTTGTGGAGACGACTTCCTTATTGAAAAATGAAGAGATGAATCCTAGGTTGGGAGGGAGCACTGATGTATTATTGATTTATGGACAATCATTTTTCTGTTCGAGAAATGGTCCAGGATGAGCATATTCTTTCTAGTTCAGAAAATGGATTGAGATTTCTGACGGACATACATTTTCCAGTTCGGAAAATGGTCCAGATTGCTGATGTACCATAGACAACGACTTCCCATTGTGGTTAACTTGGGAAGTGGTCTAGGGAAATCTCTCTTCTTGAGGGTTACTCGAGAATACTGGCCCGCCTCACCGGACAACTGTTTCTCATTGTGGTTAACATGAGGAATGGTCCATTTTGGAGGTTGGTACAGGACAATCTTTTCCTCTTGTGGTTAACAGAGGAAATGGTCTGAACAATCATTCCTTAGGATGTATTCATTCTCTCCAGGTTGCACTTTATTTAGTGTCAGAGGAATGGCCCAGCGTGGGGAATGGTCTAGGTTCAAAAATTAGGGACAAACATTCCTTAGGGTGGATTCATTATCTCCAGGTTACACTTTGTTTAGTGTCAGAAGAATAAGAATGGCCCAGGGTGGGGAATGGTCCAGGCTTAGAAATCAGGATAGTTGTTCTTCCTTGCTTGAGAAGAATAGGCCAGATATCTCATCATTGATGTCTTACTTTTTAAGGGTAGATGCTCTTTCGAGATCTCACAGATGTGAGTGGAAGAATGACCCAGATGATTCAGTTGTATATCATAACATTGTTTCTGTGTAGGTTGATATCAGATGATTGTTATGAAGACAGTAGATGTATACTAGTGTGGTGGATGTGTTCCACTGTTTGTGACTATACGTCATTGATCAAGTACCTGTGTGCTACTTGGTGTGGTAGTGTACCACTGGATTGTAGTTGTGTACTACTATGGATAGACACATTTGCATTATATTGAATGATATTGTTCTGATTGCCTTGAAGACTATTAACAATGTTGAAAATGATTATCAACTAGATGGATAATCAATGAACATAGTTTTCCCAGACAGAAAATGGTTCAGAACATTTTATTCTTCTAGATTATAAGAATAGCTCTTGTGTCACTCTGTGGAGTGGGCATCATGTCTAATTACTCAGATAGAGTATGGTTCCGAGAGATGATGTAGCTGATGACATCGATGGTGATGATGGTGCTCATGATCTAGTCATGAGATAGTCTATACGACTATGTTGATGCTACTGGGTGAATGGTATGTTTCGTGCTTAAGACCATTACCTGTAATACCTCCCTAGCTAGGAGGAAGTGTTGATGTTATGGTAGTTGTGGGAGGTATTTACCTCCATGTGTAAACCTGACGAGAATAGAATACTCCAAGAAGCAAGAAGAAACCCTAATGAGTTGGCTAATAACCCTAGGAGACTTGTCGGCTCAAGAAGATAATTTTTATATTAGGTTATTAGCCTCCAAGAGAAGAAGTCGACCAGAAGAAATAATATATACTGAACAAACAGATACCCAGAATGAGAAGTCGGCCCAGGCAGTTAGCCAGAATTACTATAAATACAGGAGGCCAGTCTTCATTCTGGCAGGCAGTCTCAGAATTGCAGAGAAACACTTGTGCACACTGTATTGCCCAGTTTTGTGCGCAGGTTTGAGGAGAGCTGCCATTGCAGTTGTTATAGCTAGCAGATCGGTTTTGGCTTGGACTATCACTTGGCTAGGGTTTGGACTATCTGATCATCTCTTGTTGGTGCGCTATCCTCGGGGAAATGTGCACTACCCTTTGTTTGGCTATCTAGCCTAGGGTTTGCTTCCAGAGTGATTCTCTATCAAGGTTAAGGTGCTCGGAGGGTGGCTTCAACCTATGGTTGGGTGACAATAGTGATATTGTCAATGGTAAAACGAGCACATCCATTATATTCTAACAGATGTATGGGTCATTTTAAGTTTAAATTCACTGGTTTCTTTTTATAAGTTTCAAAATAAATAAACTATAATTAACATTGAGTGTTGATGATGTATGGGTGATTTTAAGTTTGTAGGTTTTTATTTTTTTACTTTTATTTTTTATTTTTGAAATTATGTATATGGATTACTATGATGCATATTATTTGACATGTATATTTGTCATATATGTTGATTTTGATATTACTGTTCATGTATATGATGAATTTCATATCATGTTGATGTTGATGTTGTTTGATTTGTATTTGTAATATGTTAATAATTAAGATTATTAATGATTTATTATTATTATTATTTTTTATATAAATTTGAGATGTTATGTATTTTTTAACTATATTTATAAGAAGTCATTAAATAATTTGGATTGTGATTGCAAAAACTTATAATAATCATTCAATGCCATATAATGTTTAATTTATTTTCAAGATGAATTTTTTATTTTCTAGAAATATAGGATATGTTGATTAAACATGTTTACAAACTAGATGAAATAAATGATTCAATCAATGATTACATGATTTTATTAATTTTTTAAATAACAATTTTTAAATTTATTATTAAATATTTTTACTAAACATATTATTAGTATTGATAAATTAAATGTTATGATAGTTAAATATAATAAAATTAATTATCTCTCCAATTATATATATTAATAATATGTTGCATATCAAATCATGAAAACACAATAATTTAAAATGTTGATAATTTTTTTTAAATCAATTAGTTTGATTAAATATTTTATTAAATCAAGGAAATAATTATAAATTGTTATATTAAATATATATATAAAAAGATAAAATGATACCTTGAATATAAGTTTTTTAGAAGATAATAGATATTAATATTAATCTTGCAAATAGTGATATTAATTTATTAAATCAATTCGTTTGATGAAATGTTTTATTATTAACTTATAAAAAATAATTGAAGTTTATTATATTAAATATAAAAAAGAGATAAAAAACACCTTCAACTTAAGTGATGGCCTTGAAGACAATAATGGTTAATATTAATCTTACAAAATGTAACAACATATATATCTTACAATTAAAAGTGATTCATAATTCATTAAAGAGTTTGAAGTTACAAAACCATTTTTTTTTTTCAAGATAATGGTTGCGAATGGTTATTACTTTTTCATCTCCAACATCCCAAAATCAAGAAAAAATGATTTTGGTATTGTATAAACTTTTTGGAATTATTAAAACTTAACAATAACTAAAAATGCATAAATACACTTGTATATATGTTTGTGAAATTACCACTATACATGTTTTTATTTTTTACCATGATTTTGCTTGACCATTTGTCTAACTAATGGTAATTACTCTTTTTTTCCATCACTTTGATTTTGTTCCTCTTTTGGCATGATAACATCATTGTTCTAAAAAACATGTTTTAATCTTGGATCATGTCTTAGTAAAAACCACTAATTTGTATGTTTCCAATACACATACAACCAACCACTTTATAGAAAATGTTGGTTGTGGAGCTTGATTATCTTTTTGATTTAGAGGCCTTATTTTAGCCATGTTTGGATCCTAATTCCTAACGAGGGGGTGTGTGGGAGATTCCCCCCCCACTATTATTGCTAGGGTTTGACAATAATATTTTTGGATCCCCTCTTGAAGGGGCTTCACGGGTAACACCCCCAAAGAGATTTTTTTGAAAAATGCCTTGTAAAATATTATAATTTCATAGTCAATATGAACCGTTCATTATTAGGTCACACATATGATGATATAAGTTTTGTTGGTGCTTGTTTTCCCTACAAAGAAACCCTCTTTTATGGGATCAATGTATTATAGTAAGCTATGGATTTACCTTTAGTGGTTTACGAGCCCATGGTATTTTCCCATGGGATTATATGCAATGAAGTCTATTTAAATGTTGTGTGAGTGAGAGAGAGTATTGTGTTTAAGAGCAGATAATGTGAGAGAGTGCAGATGAAGTCGTAGCATATGTGTTGTAGGTGTTATCCCTTCATTTTGCTGGACAAAATAAATGAAGGAAAAAATAAAAGAAGGATTAGCTATTTCTCCATGGATGTAGTCAATATTAGGTGAACCATGTATATTAGTGTCTCTGTTGTATTGTGTTCTTCTATGTTTTGTTTCTGCATTCATTTTGAATTATTTTTAGTATTATTTCTCAATAATCCTATTTATAACAATTGGAATCATAGCTGAAGGTCTATTTTGATGATAGACTCGAAAGAAGGGTTCCTGGTGTTAGAATATAGAAGATGGTGTGCTCGTTTTACCATTGACAATACCTTCGTCACCCAACCACCGACTTCTCCTTCTGGATAAGTGTCTGTTCAATATATTATTATAATTTCTGGCCGAATTCTTCTCTTGGAGGCTAATAGCCAAATATAAATTATCTTCTTGAGCCGACAAGGCTTCTAGGGTTATTAGCCAACTCATTAGGGTTTCTCTTGCTTCGCAGAGTCTTCTATTCTCGTCAGGTTCACACATGGAGGTAAATACCTCCTGCAAATACCATTATATTAACACCTGGTTTGGGTGGGAGAAATGGCAGAAGAAGGCAAGATTAGGGTTGAGAAGTTTAATGGTCAAAACTACCAACTATGGAAGATACAAATGCAGGACTATCTATATCAGAATAATGTTTTCCTACAATTTGAAAGAACAGAAAAGAAGTCAGTGACTATGAAGGATGAAGAATAGAAGGTTCTTGATAGAAAGACACTTGGAACAATATGGTTGTGCCTAGCAACATCAATGGATTTCAACATTTCAAAACAAAAGAAAACAAAAGATCTCATTGACTAAACTATATAAAAAAACCTCATCCTCCAACAAGGTAATTCTCATGAAGCATTTATTTAACATGAAGATGTCACCCTTAGATGGGGTGATACACATCAAGAATAGGTCGAGGCAAAGGAAAACCACCTGGAGGACCGAAATGACATGGTGGAAAGATGGTGGGATGGAGAATACAAGTGGATCTATGGGTGGCCACTGGATATAAGCGCTGGCTGGTCAGATTGAGGAATGCATGAATGAAAGGACCTATGTGGATGACGCTAACCTTGATACATGGTGTGATGGGGTGGACATATCATAAATTGGTTCAAATAGATGGTTCATAGCTTAGTTAAGGGGGTAGTATGACATGGATTTGAAGGTGGCTGCCATCATCGAGAGAGGTGGCCCGTACAAACTCAGCCGTTGCAAGAACCAAGTGACATGAATATCATGTATGTGTGAAATTGTGGGAGTACTGAAAATGTAGAGGTTATCGATGAGAACTATCCATAATTTGTTATGGAAAGAATGTTGGGTGTGATGGTTGATGTGGAAGGAATTAGCTCAGTGAGGAGATGGTGTAATGGATTGACGTTGGTTAAGCTATTAGAAGAAGAATGATTTAGCTGTAGGATTTTCTGAAAAACTCACTTGAATCTTTGCAATGACAGTGAGAAGAAGGTCCTGAGGTGCGATTTGTGTCTCTCGAACTAAGGAATTGAATATTGGGAAGAGAACAAGACTCAGTGTGGTTTGAGTTTGGAGTGGGCGGTCAGAATAGTCTGGAGAATCAGAATAAAAAAGGTCTGTGGAGAGGTCGAGGAAATAGACACAGGAGAAAGAGGCACATGGAGGACACAGGTAGACCACTAGAAAAATCATGCCAACTAGGGGTTGCAGGATGGATAGGAGAGGAGTGTGAGGAGGTTTCCATAAGGGAAATAGAGCAAAGACTTCATCATCCCAAGGTAAAGTGAATCAAATCAAACTAGGGTAGTCAGAGTGACATGGATGGTGGGATCCACGTTTAATATCTCTGTACAGATGCGAAAAATAAGACAACAGTAGAAATTGAAGAAGTTTTGTGAGTCTAGAGGTACAACGCCACCGAAGAAGTGATAGTGGAGGAAGTAAAGGGGTGGGTCGATGACCCTTTTTACTGAAGGACCCATGAGAAAAAAAATACTTCAAATTGGTGGAGACATATTGGATAGTCAAGGACATGGTGGCCCAAGTGGTGGAAAAAAATAGTAAAGAAAATGAGGCTACCCTACATAATGTTAAAATAATGGAAGGGAATTTTGAACTCTTATGCAAGTCTCAATTTGCTATAAAATTCAGAGTCACCCCAGAAGGGAAAAACTAGGAGCAACACTAGAATGTGCCAAGGGACCCGAGCTCTCTTTGTTCAAAGGAGCAACCTGTCTTGATTGATGGTGAAGAAGAAGCTCAATGTGCTAGAGAAACATCCAAGCTGGAGCAATCTCAAGAGACACTGGATGGAATCCAGGTTTGAAAAGAATTACTCTATTTGATTACTATATATTTTCTCAGGAATGCTATTTTGCTTAGGGTATATAATTCTAATATTTACTCGACTGATAGGCTCTTAGTGTTAGCATATAGACTGTCTAATGTCCCCTTTTAAGATCAATTTAAACTCCATGATGAAAGAAATACCAACTAAATGTTTTCGGGAGAGGGTACTGGTTTCCATTTTGGCAGGCCCTCCCCGAGCCGTTTGTAGTTTTTTCCTCTGTATATAAATAGAATTATAAAGCTAATTTTTAGATTTAAAAAAAATGAAGATTTCAGAAGGTGGGTATGTTGCTGATCATTTAAATGTGTTTAACACAATCACTAGTCAGTTAATTTCTCTAGGAGTAAACTTTGATGATTAGGTTAGGGATCTTTTGATTTTTTTCTCATTTCCAGAACTCTGGAATGGCTTGGTCATGGATGCGAGTAATTTTTTCTCTGGTTTAAACATGTTAAAGTTTCATAATGTTGTTGGTGTTATCCTTAGCAATGAAATGCAATGAAAAAACACATGTGAGACATTAGGTAATGCTTTGACCATGGAGAAAAGGGAAAGACAAAGGGAGAGAGGAAATAGCCCAGGGAATCATGGGAAGTCTAATGAGGGAAGATCCAAATCTAGAGGGAGGTTGAAGTGCTAGAATTGTAGGAAGAAAGGACATTTTAAGAAAGATTGTTGGTCTCGAAAAGGAAAATAAGGAGAGATGGACAACATGATAATAATGAGGAAGTAAATGTAGCAGGTGATGTGTTTCAAGATGAATTCATCCTTTCATTAGATAATATTATTGATTCTTGGGTGGTAGACTCAAGGGATTCATTTCATGCGACACACCATAGGAAATATTTTTAATATTATGTTCAAGGTGATTTTGAACAAGTTTATTTAGGTGATGATAAACCATGTAAAATTGTCAGAAATGATAAGATATGGTTAAAATTATAGAATGTAAACCAATGGTTACTGAAAGAGGTGAAGCAAATTCTTGATTTTATAAGAAATCTAATTTCAATAGGGAAGTTGGATAGTGAAGGATGTATAGTTACATTTATGAGAAATTCATGGAAGATCACTAAGGGATCATTGATAATAAAAAAGGATAAAGGTAGGTACGTTTTATTTATGTACCAGTAACGATGAATTTTCTATTCCTTTAGCTTCTACAAGAGAAAATATAGCATTGTGGCATCATAGGCTCAATCACGTGAATGATAAGGGGATGCAGATTCTCCACTCAAGAAATTTGTTTCCACATTTGAAGTAGATTGATTCATATTTTTGTGAGCACTGTGCTAATGGAAAATAGAAGAGAGTCATATTTCTCAGAGTTGGGAAGGAAAAGAAGAGTAAAAAGTTATATCTTGTGCATACAAATGTATGGGGACCTACTCAGGTATCACATCTTAATGGCTCTCATTATTATGTTACTTTTATTGATGATGCGCCTAAGAAGACTTGGGTTCATTGGATTTGAAAAAAATATGATGTATTTTATAGTTTTAAGAAATGGATATCTTTGGTTGAGAATGAGACAAGAAATAAGTTGAAGTGTCTCAAATCAGACAATGGAGGTGAATACTGCAACAAGGAGTTTGAAAGTTACTATTCATACCATGGGATTCATAGAGATAAGACTGTTCTAGGAACACCACAAGAAAACGGTATGTCAAAAAGGATGAATAGGAAAATCATGGAGCATGCAAGGAGTATGCGATTGAATGCAATATTTCCCTTATTGGAATACTGAGAGGGGGAGTGAATCAATATGAGCACTTTTTACCACTTTCAATCACAATATATAATCTTCAAATTTATCAACAATATATCATTTATGATTGCATTCAATATATAATGAGAATATAACCAAAATCAATACCATTCAACAATATCACATCAGATACACAATACACTAGGATTTACGTGGAAACCCAAATGGGAGAAAACCATGGAATGATTTCTTATAAATGGGAGAAAACCATGGAATGATTTCTTATATATATCAAGAATACATTGATAGGATGCACCAAATTATAAATTCTCCATTACCAACTGGAAGGAGGCACAAACCCCTTGATTTATAAGCACCAACCTAAAGGAAGCTACAACTCCCTGAATTCCCCAACACCAAATGGAAGGAGGCTACGACCCCCTAATTTACAGGCACCAACCCGAAAGAATCTCGAACTCCTCAAGTTCTTTGTAACCAACCGAAGGAGGCTATGACCCCTTGATTTACAAACACCAACTTGAAGTAAGATCCAACTCCGTGAGTTGTTTGACACGAACTGGAAAGAGACTACAACCCCCTTTCCTTTCCCCATCCTTCGACCTTGAAATATAAGTGTAGAATCAAACTGTCACTATCATTGATCAACCTGTAAATACCACTGTCATTAATACATCAACCAACCTGCCACTATCACATCCCTTTCACACCACTTTGGAATAATAATAAATTATTATTCTCAAGGACTTAAGCCCCTAAGCTTAACCCCTCTTTCCAACCTTTCAACCCCCTTTCCCTTACTCACCTTGTGGAAGCCTAGTCCCCCATCACTCTTTCTTTGTGGTCAGTGTGCATGCAGCGATGCTTAATCTTTATTAATGTTCTTCATAATTACATATACAAAAACAAGCTCCTGGCCTATAACACTTAGACTCTCCGACCTAATAAACACATAAGCCCACCAGCTTATCAATACTCAGCTCAACAGCGTACAAAACATGATTACAATTCATAATATAATTGGGGCATGTCCTTGGGGTATTACATTTGTAATCATCTGTTGGACTTCTACAGAGTTGGGATTTTGATATCCCTTCTTTAGCTCGATCAATTCTTCCTTGAGTAACTTGTTCTTCCTTCTTTATTTCATTGGATTGTCTAAAGCATTGATCAATTCTACTTCAAGATTTACTATGCCTTCTTCGCAATATTTTTCTTCTAAATATGTCTGACATGAAGAGCATATTTCATTTCATTTTGTTTCAACATCTTCTTTATTATGATTTGTATGCTCTGGCTCTGCGATAGAATGGGATTACTTAAAGTATAGATTATGTAGATTATCCCAAAGTTCTTTGGTTGATGAGCAATGTCCCACTTTTTATTTAATTGAATCACATAATACTTCCAAGATGAAATCCATTGTCATTTTATTGTTTCTTTTCAAGTCCTTCTTGGTTGTAGTCTTCAGTTTCTTTGTAGCGGTGTATTCTAACACAATTGATTGCCAAACATCAAGCCCTTGTGCTTGTAAAAATTTTTTCATTTTATTGTTCCACATCTCATATTTCAGACCAGTCTGACCATCAAACCATGGTATTCCATTAGCTCTGTATCCATTAGCCATGACATCCATGATCTACCTTCCAGTGGTTAAACTGATTTCTTGAAGGATCGGCGTTGATACCAATTGTTGGAATATTAAGAGGGGGGGTGAATCAGTATGGGCACTTTTTACCACTTTCAATCACAATATATATATATATATATAATATTCAACTTTATCAGTAGTATATCATTTATGATTTCATTCAATATATCATGAGCATATAACCATAAGAAGTAAAATTCAACAATATCACATTAGATACACAGTACACTAGATTTTACGTGGAAACCCAAATGGGAGAAAACCACATAATTCTTTCTTATATATATATATAGGAAGCACCAAATTCCCTATTCTCTAGCACCAACTGGAAGGATTTACCAACTCCCTGATTTACATCCACCAACTAGAAGGGGGCTACGACCTCTTGATTGACAAGAAACAACCTGAAGGAAGCTCCAACTCCCTGAATTCTTCGGCACCAACCAGAAGGAGGCTACAACCCCCTTTCCTTGCCACGTCCTGTCGCCCTGAAATATAAGTGTAGACTCAAACTGTCATTACCACTGATCAACCTGTAACTGCCATTGTCACTATCACTGTCATATCAACCTATAACTGATGATCAACCAATCATCCAACCTGTCATTGTCTCTGTCACTGATATACCATCATCAACCAACTATAACAAGATCCACTTACACGGATACCAAAACCATCACCATACCATGTACATCAACCTGTACCATACCATGTACATCAATCTGTACCATATCATGCATCAACCATGTACCATATCACATACCAAGATCACCAAGAAGTGCCTCTAACAATGTACCATATCATCATCAATATATGTGACTCAACCATGTGCCAAAATAAGTATCAAACCATGAACCATAACATCACTAAGATGTGTCTCAACATGTACTATCATCACCAAGCATGTACCATAACATC
>CBVK0102139834.1:0-12582 GCA_900067695.1 Picea abies
AATAGAATGTGTGTGTGAATGTACTTATGAGTGACTTCTTGAGGTGTATACATACTTTTTCTAAGTAACCTCTTTCCTTAACTTTAGGGCTTCTTGAAATTTCTGGTTAAAACCACTTTACCCTTTCATTAATGAATTTCAACGAATTAGGGGCTTCTTAACCCATCTTTGGGGCTTACAACTTCATGACCTCATAACTCATCAACCGTGAGGAACTACGTGACGTTCCACCTACCGTTGGAAATGACATGAAAAATACTATCCATCTATGAGTGTGTTATCTACATTTACATTTTCATTCTATTCCTTATTCCTAAAAAACTTCGGGCTTCATGACCACGCCCATGGTTTTCTTGTAGAATTATTCAAAGCGTCTTCCCGTGAGGGCCATGCTTAGAGATACACCATAAGGGTACCACTTTGGAGACTTCTCCAAATACACCCATCACATATTTTGACATCAATGACTACCAAATGTCCAACAACATCAATGACAACCCACTATCCAACAATATTCCCCTTTGACATTAATGCTAACACTTATACTCCAACACTCATACTCCACCTTTGACAAATGCTCCTATAATGTTTCTCTCCTCCTTTGACATCAATGAAAAAGGGTATCTCCCCTTGGGGTTGCTCCCCCTATCTTTATGCTTCTAATATTTCTCTTTTTATCTTTCTCTTTCTCCCCCTTTGACATCACAGGTAAAAGGGTAAATCCCCCTATCGATATACCTTCTCTAAAAAATATTTCTATGACTTCATCTGCTACCCCTGTCTTCATGCTTCTGATCTCTTTCTTTGTTATCATGTGCTCCCCCTATCTCCATGCTTATGATCTCTTTCTCTAACATCATGTGCTCCCGCTATCTTCATGCTTTTGATATTTCTTTCCTGATTTATTTCTTTGACAATTTCTCTCCCTTGAATTCTCTATAAGATGTCGTGTAGATCAATGTGGGATTTCATGTATATGCGTTCTTTCCTCTCTCTTGGTGTTCTTTTTCCATTGATTCTTCCTCTTGTAATTCATTGTTATATATAAAAATAATTCAAAGTTACTTGACAATCTTCATGGCTTGTCAAGTTCACTGTTCAAACATCAATGGCCACATCATTCAACAATTTCCTTATGACGATATAGCTTCAGCTGGTGATTTATATTCCTTGTTCTATTGTGCATTTCATTACTTTCCTTCTAGTGACTAATTGATTCCACTTGTCCACTAATTCTATTTATTCCAATTGTACTACGCTTTCATCCACTTTCATGTATATGTTTAGACCCGTCAAATCTCTCTTGAATCCATCTTTGTCCATATGTCATAAAATTCCCATGACTCTGCTACTCAACTTCATACAATGCTGACCCATCTACTGATCAAAACATATTATATCTTCTCAAGTTGTCTTCTCAATTTTTAAAATCCGACTCTAAATTTCTGCAACAATCTGTACTGAATATGTCCCTTTCTGAGTGCATGTCTAGAATCCTCTATACAATGAATCTCTGCCACTCTGAAATTTCCTATCCAAAAAATGTAAATACTTTAGAATTTTCTAAATATAGTTCTTTGATATGTAGAGATTCTCCTTAGAATCCCCATATTCAATATTCATATTTATTGGGAGTCTCCAATCTGTATGGGTCAGAAAAATACCTGCTCTGATGCAAAGTAATATCCTCTTCATCCGTGGATTCATCATCATCCTCTTCCTGAATTTTGATGTTCTTTTCATCTTCTTTCTGAATTCTAACATCTTCCTCTTCATCATATTTCTAGATTCTAATATCTTCCTCTTTTCTTATAGATTCATCATGATCTTGCACTGCTATAAATATTTTGAGTACGATCTCTAGGATCTGGTCCTCATTCATGTGCTCTTATTGTTTTTCATTTCTTCTCCAAACCTTTTTGTATTTGACATCAATGTCTTACTTCATGGGAGTTTCTATCATGATTCTACAATTTTGAGCTATGCAACCATAATTGTGGCATTTTTAACATTCAATATTGGAGAGAGTTACAAAACCATTTATGGTTTGGGCATTTCTTCAATAAGCTTTGCAATCTACAACTTTATGTCCAAATTTAGTACAAGTAAAACAATGACCATAAAACAAACTTTCATACCTAGGAGTGAATGATATTCTTTGTGATGCACTCCTTCTGAGCTCAATCCTTTGGTTGATAACAATCTTCTCTTCTGTTGTTTCCTTCACAATGGTTGAAGCTTCCTTGCTGGCTGAATGTAGAAGGTATTCTGTATTCATTTCTCTCTAACTCTTGCTGACCATGATTCCTTCCTTTGAGAACTTCTGCATAACTCTTTTGTTCTATTTCTTTCATCATAGAGCTTGATCCTTCCTAAAAAAGATTTTTTTTTTTTATCTTATTCCGGATTTGTTACTGCATAGCATTTGACTGTTGAGATTGTTTTCTAACACTTGAGAATTTTTCAATTTATTACTGAGCTTGTTGACTTCAAATCTCAATGTCATGATTTCATTTTCAAGCTTCTCACACTCCTTTTATTTCTTTATCATCTGGATCTGCATTACTTCTTGCTTTCTCTTTCCTTCTTCAAATTGGGTTTTCAAGGGGATGATCTCTTCTTTGAATTATTATTTTTTATTCCTTTCTTTCTTCAGCTTAGCTAAAGAACTGATTAATTCTTCCTCAAGATCCACTTCACCTTCTACTTCATCACTTTCAAGAGTTATTTTCTTATTTTTCGTAGCCATAAAGAGTAGTCTTTCTGAGTCACTATCACTTTCATCATATTCATCAGATGAGGAGTTGTCTTCTCTTGAGTAGATATTTTTTTTGAAGGCTTTCCTCTTATCTCCTTTCTTATTTCCCTTTTGATATTTATTTTCTTTCTTGGGATCTTCTTCGTCATCACTATCCAACTTCTTAGCACAAGGAAAATTATTTGCAAAATGATCAATTTTACCACAATTAAAACATTTTAAAGGAAGCATACCTTTGTACTTTTTGGTTCCTCTCTTCAACTTCCTTACGAAGTTGGCTATTTCTTCATCCTCATCTGAATCATTGCTACAACTACAATTTGGATTTGACTTGGGATTTTTCTTCTTCTTTGTCTTCTTGGATGGTTTGAAAACTTCTTTATTGGATGGATTTTCCTGTTCTGTTCTCATTTCATAAGCTGTAAATATTCCATGTAGCTCAACCATGCTTATCATACCTAGATCGACTATTTATTCTTCCTTGTCTTCTTGGATGGTTTGAAAACTTCTTTATTGGATGGATTTTCCTGTTCTGTTCTCATTTCATAAGCTGTACATATTCCATGTAGCTCAACCATGCTTATCGTACCTAGATCGACTATTTCTTCTAGTGCTGAAATATTCAGATAAAATATCATTGGAAGAGATATTAGTACCTTTAGAACAATCATACATTCATCAACTTCTTCTCCCAACCATTTAATTTCATTCACTATTTCATCAACTCGTAAAAAATAAGCCACAATGTATTCATCTTCCTTAATTTTTAGCTGTTCAAATTGACCTCTGTAATTGTGAAGCTTGGCCACCTTGACTTTGGCATCTCCTTCATAAACATTCCAAAGTTTGTCCCAGATATCCTTTAAAGAATCACAATGCATAACCTTGACATATAATGAATCAACTAGATCATTCATGATAGAATTTTTAGCCGAATTGTTTTGACTAAGTTTCTTTCCATCGTTATCTATTGGTAGAGTGGCAGGCTCTTTGTATCCGTCTACTACTGATTTCCAAACATCAAATCCCTGTGCTTGTACATAAGTTTTTAGTCTTATGCTCCAAAAGGCATAGTTCTTTCCATCAAACTGTGGTATTCCATTCTTATATGAATTGATTCTCTCCATGATCTACCTTCGAGCAGTTAAATTGTTTTCTTGAAGGACTTGCTCTGATACCAATTGTTGGAATACTAAGAGGGGGGGTGAATCAATATGATTTTTTTTTACCACTTTCAACCACAATATATAATCTTCAACTTTATTAGTAGCATATCATTTATGATTACATTCAATAAATCATGAGCATATAACCAAAAACAATACCATTCAACAATATCACATCAGATACATAATACACTAAAATTTACGTGGAAACCCAAATGGGAGAAAACCACATAATGATTTCTTATATATATCAATAATACATTCATAGGAAGCACCAACTTCTTAATTCTCTAGCACTAATTGGAAGGAGGCACCAACCCCCTGATTTACAGGAACCAACCTAAAGGAAGCTACAACTCCCTGAATTCTATGGCACCAACTAGAATGAGGCTACGACCCCCTAATTTACAGGCACCAACATGAAGGAAGCTCCAACTCCTTGATTTCTATGGCATCAACTGGAAGGAGGCTATTACCCCCTGATTTACAGGCACCAACTTGAAGGAAGCTCCAACTCCATGAGTTCTCCGACACCAACCGAAAGGATGCCACAACCCCCTTTCCTTGCTCCGTCCTGCCACCCTGAAATATAAGTGTAGACTCAAACTGTCACTACCGATGATCAACTTGTAACTATCACTATCACTAATACATCAAACAACCTATCACTTTCACATCAACCTTTAATTGATGATAAAAAAATCATCCAACCCGTCTTTGTCTCATTCACTGATATGCCATCGTCAACTAACTATAACAAGATCCACTCACAAGGATACAAAAACCATCACCATACCATGTACATCAACCATGTACATCAACCTATACCATACCATGTACATCAACCATGTACATCAACCTGTACCATACCATGTACATCACCCTATACCATATCATGCATCAACAATGCATCAACCATGTACCATATCACGTACCAAGATCACCAAGAAGTGCCTCTAACAATGTACCATATCATCATCAAGGTATGTGCCTCAACCATTTGCTAAAATAAGTATCAAACCATGAATCATAACATCACCAAGATGTGTCTCAACATGTACTATCATCACCAAGCATGTACCATAACATCACCAAGATATGCATCAAACATATATCATATCACTCATGATATGTCTCAATGACGCCATACAACATGTACCATAATATATAATCAATGATGTGCCTCAAATAAGTACCATAATATGTGCCTCAATCATGTGATAATGTCACCATGATATATACCAAACTAGATACTAATATAGCCAAGATATACTTCTAACAATGTATCATATCATCACAAAGGTGTACCGCATTATGTACCATCATCCTTAAGACATGCCTCAAGAATGTACCATAAACATAACCATGAATAACACATGTAAAGAATATATATGATCCTGTAGTAGAACTGATACATAAAATTACAGACCTGTAGCTCTTCTTCAACTTCAACAACAAGAGAATAGCATCTTCATCAAACTTTACCTCAGTCTCGCGGGACTAGTTTTGTATTAGTCACAAATCCTAACTTTCAACAAGCATAACCTTGTACCTATAGTGAATAAAGGTCTAAAATTTTAACCACAGATACTATGAGATATTTTTTTATATCTCCTCAAAATTTCAAGGTCCAAAACTTCTCAGAACAAAAGTTATAGTGAAAATGACTTTCCTTATTGAATTCTATCCTATTCTGGAGAGGGAACTTATACAACATGCCACACACTCAATATTCGATATCTGATTCTAAAAATTGCACAAAAGATACTAAGGAATATTTTGTTTCCACTGGAATTTTTTGGACAGAATTTGGATTCTCTATGAAGAAGTTATAATTGTGTTACCCAAAACACCTGTTTGAGACTAGTTTAAGGACTAGTAAAAAAACCTATCTTCCACAGAGTGTATGTCCAAAAGTACAAATACCCAGAAGCTGAAATTTTTACCATAGGTATATTGATATGTCTTATCAACAACATCCAATTTTTTCTATTGGATTCATCATATAAAAACAGGTATAGGAGAAATGGCAAGATGGCCTTTAAATAACATACCTTAGAACACATCATCACAAGACTTCATCCTCCCTTGGAATTTCACCCTTATTCACTTCATCTTCCCTACGAAATTCACCTCAGATCTCCTTGGTTACATCAAATAAGAATAACTTACTCACATAGAATATGTTCAATAGAATGTGTGCGTGAATGTACTTATGGGTGACTTCTTGAGGTGTATATACACTTTTTCCAAGTAACCTCTTTCCTTAACTTTAGGGCTTCTTGAAATTTCATGTTACAACCACTTTACGCTTTCATTAATGACTTGCAACCAATTAGGGGATACTTAACCCATATTTCAACCAATTAGGGGCTTCTTAACCCATCTTTGGGGCTTCCAAATTCATGACCTCATAAATCCTCAACCACAAGGAACTATGTGACATTCCACCTATCGTTGGAAACAACATTACAAGGACTATCCATCTATGAGTGTGTTACCTACATTTACATTGTCCTTCATGCCATTATTCCTAAAATAAATTCAAGCTTCATGACCACACCTATGGGTTTCTTGTAGACTTCTTCAAAGCGTCTTCTCATGAGGGTCATGCTTAGAGATATTCCATAAGGGGACCACTTTAGAGAATTCTCCAAATACACCCATCACATTTGTTGACGTCAATGACAACCAATTGTACAACAACCTCAATGAAAACTAATTGTCCCACAACCCTTACATTTTTTGGAAGAAGATGTGGATATTTCTATTTACTTAATAAATAGAGGGCCTTCAATTTCCCTTGATGGTGGCATTCTAGAGGAGGCATGAATAGGTAAAAAGGTAAATTACTCATTTATGAAGACTTTCGATTGCGAATAATTTTTCCATATTGATAATTAAAATAGAACAAATATTGATGCAAAATCTAGGAAGTGTACTTTTATTAGATATGGAATTAACAATTTTGGTTATCACTTATAGGATTATGAAAATCACGAAATCATTAGGAGTAGAGATTTTATATTCTATGAGAAGGTCATGTACAAAGATCAATTGCAGGGAAATAAACATGAAAAAGAAAACACATAATACACAGTGTTTGATGAAATCACAGAAAATGAAATCCGGGAGGTGCTAGAAAATCAAAATGTTCAAAAACAAAAACAACAACAACAACAAGAAGTAACTCAAAATCTTGGAAGTGTTGTTAGAATATCTATGAGGTTAAGTAGACTCCCTGAACAATACTCCTTCAATGTATTATTTATTGTTGACCAATTTTCGTAAACTAGAAAGATATGAAGAAGCAATGCAGATAGAAACCTGAAAGAAGTGGGAGCAAGGAATGAAAGAGGATATGGAATCCTTGGTACATAACCAGACTTGGGACTTGGTTCAGTTGACCCCAGGTAAAATAACATTGCAAAATAAATGGGTTTACAATTTGAAGGAAGAATTTGTAGGAAAAAAGAGGTACAAGGCCATACTTTTTGTAAAAGGGTTTGAACATAAGAAGTGTATATATTTTGATGAAATATTTTCTCTTGTTGTCAAAATGAATTAAATTATAACTAATTTAAGTTTAGTGGTAGTATAAGATTTGCATGTTGAACAATTAGATGTAAATATGACTTTTCTCCATGGGGATTTGGAGGAATGGATTTATATGCTACAACCACATGGGTATGAGGTCAAATGGAAGGATACATTAGTATGCAGGTTGAATAAGAGATTATATGGCCTAAATGAAGCTCCAAGGTAGTGATATTTGAAATTTGAGAGGTTTATGATAGAACAATGTTATAGTAGGTGTCATTATGAACACTATATTTATTTTAAGAGACTAGATAATGTCAACTATATTATCTTGTTATTTTATGTAGATGGCATACATGTTGCAGGGTCTAACATGGAAGATATCAATGTGATCAAAAGAAAATTAGCTAATTCATTTGCGATGAAGGATTCAAGTGTTGTAAAGAAAATCCTTGGTATGATAATAACAAGAGACAAGGAAAATCACTAATTAACATTGTCTCAGGGTGAGTACATAGAGAAGGTGTTGGAAATATTTCATTGTCTCAGGGTGAGTACATAGAGAAGGTGTTGGAAATATTTAAAATGTAGGATGCAAAACCAATTAGTACATATTTGGACAACCATTTCAAATTTTTAAGGATATGTGTGCCAATACACATGATCAGAAGATAAACTACATGTCCAAGGTTATGTATTCATCGACAGTTGGCAGCTTAATGTATGCAATGGTGTGCACAAGGCCATATATTGCACATGGAGTGGAAGTTGTAAGAAGGTATATGAAAAATCCAGGTAAAGAGCATTTTAAGGAAGTAAAGAGGATTCTGATGTATTTGAGAGGTACTACTGCTTAGTCATTAGGTTTTGGAGGTTCAAACATTGTTCTATATAGATATGTTAATTTAGATATGGAAGGTGATATATATGGCAGGGGGAGCACTAAACGATATGTTTTACTATAGGTGGAACAACAATAAGTTGTATTTCAAAATTCAAAAAGGTTGTTTCACTTTCAACAATAGAATCAAAGTATGTCACTAGTTCAGAGGTTAGTAAATAAATGATTTGGTTACAAAAGTTTATGGAGGAATTGGGAAAGAAACAAGAAAACAATAGGTTGTATAGTGACACCTAGAGTTCCATTCATCTTACAAATAAATCAGCCTTCCATTCCAGAACTAAATATATATAACTCAAGTACCATTTCATACAATCCATTTTGGAAGATGGACAGTAGAAGCTAGAAAATATACACACTAGCTAGAATATTACATACATGTTAACGAAGGTAGTAACCAGGGAGAAATTGAGTTCCTACTAAGTTTTAGTTGGCCTTCAGGCATGAAGGTGAATATGAGAAACTTTCTAGGTCCAAAATTGGAGCATAGTCTAGGAGGTGCAATAGTAGTGGAGTTGTTGTAATTAGTCTCCAAGTGGGAGAATATTTGTTATGAAGCCTAATTATCTTCTTGATTTAGAGGTATTTGTTTAGATGTGTTTGGATCTCAGTTCCTGAAAAGGGGGTTTGGGGAGGGATTTCCTCCCCACTGTTGTCACCATTGGGTCTAGGGGGGAGAGAACAATATGTTTGGAGCCCCCCCTAGTGTGGGTTTAGAGGCAGTGCCCCTGAAGGGATTTTTTTGAAAAATGTCTTATAAAATATTGTAATTTCATAGTCAATTTGGACCATTCATTATTAGGTCACATATATGATGGTATAATTTATGTAGGTTCTTTTTCCCTAGTTGTCAACCCTCTTTTATGTGGGCATTTTTTGACGATCAATGATGGTTTTACCATCGATGGTCTATAGGATTGTGGTATTTTTTATGGGATTATATGTAAGGAAGTCTATTTAAAGGTTGTGTTAGTGAGATAGAGTATTGTGCCTGAGAGAGGAGACCGTGAGAGAGTGAAGAGGAAGTTGTGACAGATGTGCCATAGGTGTTATCCCTTCATTTTTTTGGATGGAATAAAGGAAGGACTGGTTGTTTCTTTGTGGATGTAGCCCATATCAGGTGAACCACGTGTTTTGATGTCTCTCTTGTATTGTGTTCTTCTATTTTTTGTTTCTACATTGATTTTGATTTTATTTTATTATTATTCTCTACGATCCTATTCCTAACAAAAACTATTGTCAAATTAAGTAATACATTTACACTAACTCCATTAAAAGTCCAAAAATACAATTACTCAATGACATTTTTCTTACATCCCAAGGGGATGTCTAAATGTAGCCCCAATGCAGGTTGTCTTTGATAAGCAGTTGGTGGTCTAAAAAAGTTATAGTTTATTAGCAATAAGTCACTAGGAGACAAGCTGTGTATTGCATGCACAATCACAAATCTATATGCATTTTTTCATATAAAACCGTTTTTCATTGGAGTGTTTATCAAATGAATAATTTGCACTAAACAATGAGCACCTACAACTATTTGTGAACCTTGCAATGCTCCCTTGAGTACTTGGATAACCATTGATATATAGAAAGTTCTTCGTATTAAATTTTTTGAAAGCGTAACCATTCATGAACATATTGTACATGGAAACAATATTTTTGTATTTAACAATATTAAAGTAATCAAACCTACTATAAATAGGACCATAAAATGGCATGAGTGCTACTCACTGATTGGAAGGTATGAACACATCTAAAAGGATAAACAACCCAATATTTTCAAATATTTTTAGACTTGGTAATCATGTAATTAATACCACAAAAAGAGAATTTGATCCCAACATTGGGCATAGGTAGGAAAGGTGACTAAGTTCCATACAAAGCATGGTTATAATAGGTTTGGTATTTACTTTGTAGATGGTTAGGAAGAAATAAGTCAACACTTCCCTTTAACAATTGGACCAACCTTGGTGTGTACTTGGACACTGTTGTTCTTTTCTTGTATAACTTTTTGGAACTCCTAGTAGAGATGCTTTGGGTAGTATTAATATCATACTTTGGTTCACTAGAATGCTCAATAGACTTAACCGAAGGAAATGTGATGGTCAGTTTCAAACAAAACATAGTTGAAATGGATTCTATCTTTTCAAAAAAGGAGCATATGTTAGTGTTCCTACGTGTATTTTATATATCCCCTATTGGATCCTTGACCACTGTGGGACATATTAGACTGTCAAATTTGGGTATTCATGCATTAATATAATGGGACAATGTCACATGCTGAGGGTTCACCTTCTACACAAGAGCTTTCAACATTTTCAAATTGGTGGAATATCATGTGCATCTAAAGTTTATCCCTAATCAATATCTTGCAAAATTGAATGCACAATTATTCAAATGCAGATGAAAAGATAACATAAATTTGAGTAGATAATCAAAATATAAATAAAATATGGACTTACTACAAACAAAAAGGGAGAAATTGATGACCATGGAATGATACGAAATGAGAAATTTGAATAATAGACCATTTGATTTATCACTTCCCCCCTGCATTTGAGACAAAACCAAAATCAATACCTGTTTTCATTCTTAAAATAAAGTTTTAGACTTTTGAAGGCTAGTTTTAAAAATAAACCGGTGCACTTGTTTTAAATTAGTGTATAGGTGTATTTTTATATATTAGAAGCACCAGTTTGCTAAAATTCTATGCACACTTAAAAAACCGACACTAAAAAGTATGCAAAGGAAAACCTCCACAAAGTTTTAATTGTAGAAGTTTGCACTTCTATTTTTGTTGTATACTGTTATCATGGTGCATTTAGGTAAATATAGCGCACTAGCGTGCTTAAGTCTGAATGACACACGTGGCTTGAAAAAGTTGACAAAACCCACAGATTTATCATCAATGTGTTGAAATATCGAGAAAAAAAATGAGAGAGAATTTCATTTTGTAAAAGTGAGTTTATAAAACAAAACCCTAATCCCTATTTCATTCTTTTTCCAATATTTAGAGGGGAGATTTATCCAAGAGAGTTTTACCATAGAAGAGACTAGAGTGGGAAGATTTTTCTTATAAGAAAAATTTGTAAGGAATCACCATGTGTTCCATATAAATCTACATAGGATAAATTTTAGATATGCAAATTTATTCCCTTCAGATTTTCAAAAAAATAGACTGACCTTCAACATTGCAAATTATATCTTTCTTGATGCTTCCATTTTGTTTTATGTTGCTACGAATGCTAGCAGTAAGGGTTTAGCAAACCCTTTCACAATGAGATTGGTTTTTTTGAAGGTTTTGGTATTTGTTGGGTATTTATATTTGGGGCTTTAGGTATTTGTTGGATTGGAATTGATCATTGCTTTGGGTATTCATTAGATTGTGACTGGTCATTGTATTAGGTCCCAAAACGTGTTACTATTAGATTATTATTTTTTTTTTTTTTAAATTATTGAGTTTTGTAGTGCATATTGTATAGTAAACATGCACAAGTGTGTTATTTACTATAGATCACAATGATTATCACTTAAAAAAAAAAAAAAAACATTTTTGGGTTTATTGGTGCCGACTATACTATAAGGATGCACCAATGTAATGGTAACTATATATATAGTTAATCATACACATATCTAAAAACTATATATATATATATCACCCCAGCGGGCCCACCAACTCATCCCCGTTAGGGCATCAAGAAGCTGCTTTTTTTTGTCCATCAATCCCCTCCGGACATCTATCTCCCCAAATATTATTCTCTCCATAATCAAAGCATATCTGTCACCGACTTACCCTGCCTGCCGAGACATTGATCGCACCGCACAGGCTGAACAATTCAAATCCTTCCCGCCGACCTGAAACCTTCTACCTTTACTGCTTGCTCCTATGTTTAAAGTGCTCCTTGCTCGCGGGTGGATCAGTTGACCAAATAAGGGCGAGGCAGCGAACGAGAAGACCAGCCCCTCCCCCTCTCCTCACAAGCACCGCTCTCATCGGAAGACTAATAAGTCCCCTTTGGCCGCTCCTTCCCGGCCAGCCTAAGAAGACTAATCAGTTCATAACATCCAATCGAATCAGTTCAGTGGAACTCGGTCTAAATGCTCGTAAGTAACGAACAAGTTCTCTTCCTGTCTCTAGTTGAGTATCCCAGTCGAGGTAGGGCCCCCTATGTCGACTTTATATATGTAATAACGCCAGCAAAGAACGAAGGGGAAAA
>CBVK0102139872.1:0-13071 GCA_900067695.1 Picea abies
AAATCAAGGCGACAAAAAAATGAGGCAAAAATTTGACATGTTTCCCGAGGCAAAATATTTTTCTTGGGGGCGCTTCCCTCAAACCCTCATGTAGGGGGGATATCACCCAACACAATGTAGCAAAAACTATGGCTAGTAGTAAAAATAATAAAAGACATTCCTAACATTTGTCAAGTTGAATGTTTTTAATGGGGAACCATTGATAAGAATATAGAAGAAAGTTGAGGAGACCAGCCCAAGAATCCTGCGGACCCAGTCCTCTGTAAAGTTTAAAGAATCAAGCATTTTCCTTAGGAAGGTCCAACTTATTCGATCATGAGACTTAGACATATCTAATTTAATGAGAATCCCTGCTTTTTTTTATTGCTTCATTGGGTGGACTATTTCATGTGCAATGAAAATCCCATCTAGGATTTTTCTCTCTTCCACGAATCCTCCCTGCTCCTTGGAGATGATATTTTTTAACATGGGTTTAAGTCTATTCCATCATCTTGGATATTTTTTTGTAAATAACATTATAGAGTGAAATTGGTTTGAACTTTTCTACTGTATTCTCCTTTGTTTCCTTTGGGATTAATGTTAAAAAGGTGGCATTGAAAGATTTGATCATGGAGCCTGACATTTGTGATTTAAAAAGGTGGCATTGAAAGATTTGATCATGGAGCCTGACATTTGTGATTCTTCCACAACCTGCCAGATGTATTTTCTGATGGTTTTCCAACATTTCTGGAAGAAATTAGAAGTGAATCCATTAGGGCCCAGGGACTTCCCTATTTTCATGTTCATGAAAGGCCTTTCTACTTTCTTCAGGGAGGCCAGACCCATTAAAAAATGATTTTCGTCAGGGGTGATAAGTTTAGGGATGTGCATGGAGATCTCTTGGATCGCCTTCATCCTATCCTGATTTGGTTCTGTGAGGAGTATTTTGAAATGGTTGACCAATTCCTTTTCTATGTCTTCCGAGGAATCGGTTATTTCACCTGAGCTCTAGACAAGAGTTAAAATCATGTTCTGATTTCTTCTTTGGAGAAGGGAGTTGTGGAAGAATTTCATATTTCGATCCCCTTCCCTCAACCATCGGATTCTAGATTTTTTTTTCTAGAGGACTTCTTCTTGAATTTCCCACTTATCTAACTCTATTATGATTTGATTTTCTCGATCATGTATCTCCTCTAAAGAGATTCATGAGGATGTTAATCGTTGAATTGTTTCCATTTCTAATTCTAACCAATTCTTCTTTTTAAATATGTTCCCAAATACTTCCTTATTCCACTTCTTGAGTTGGAGTTTGACATGATTCAACCTTTGTTGGAACTGGTACATTTTTTCCATGAAGGTTCGGTCGGTCTCCTCACTAGGTTTCAATATTAGGCATAAAATCCTGGTGATCCATCCAAAAAATTTCCATATAGAATGACTGAGGTCGGGGCACTAAGGTTTCCTCCCAAGTACGATTGATCACCTATTGGTCTGAGCCAAAGAAAGGGATAACTTTCATAGATATTTCTTGTTGAGTTTGAAAAGGGATTCTTCGGTCATAAATCTGTCTAGCCACATAACTATGTTTCTTACCATTCTTCTCTTATTAATCCAATTAAAAGGGCCATTGATGGTGTGGATGTCTACTATCCTATTATTAGTTATACAGTATCGAAAGGAGTTACTCTCTCCCTCTAGGCGTCTTTCACCACCATTTTTTTTCAAGAGGGTTGTTATCATGTTGAAGTTTCCCCCTACGACCCAGTGCTAACCTCTCAAGGAATTCCCCGAGTGGTTCAGGGCTTCCAAAATATCTCTCTTGAGAGTGGGGATATGCGGGCCATAGGAATTCGAGATGAAACTGTGGGAATGATATCCTAAACTCTTGAATCTCATAGTGAGGATTCTCAGGGAGAGGATGAATAGATCCAATTTCCATTTTGTGGGGTCCCAGATAATTTCCAGGCCTCTTGAGGCCCTGTCAGAATATACTGCTTCTACCTCGCAACCTTTCTAGATATTTTTTGCGGTCTTTCCCATTAAATCTCTATCACATTTAGTTTCTTGAATAAAAACTATTTGAGCCTTCTCCTGGGTTATCCTTTTTTCAACATTTTGTGTTTGGATGGGGAATTTAGGCCTCGCACATTCCATGAGATTAGCTTCATGATCACTTTTGATGGTTTTTGAAGTACTTTTCCGGGAGTCCAACGACTTGTCCTGTTTCCACAAGGTGTGCACCCGTTTCTTCGATCACCTAGATATATGGTTTTTTGCCTCTTCTTTTTTCCTCATTATATGATTCATTGAGAATCTTTAGAGGTTTGGTTTTGATTCCAAAACTACTCGAGGAGATAGCTAGTATCCCCAGGCCTAATTCCAACACCCCAGATTCTTGATTCATCTCCTACAAACACAAAATTTGGGCTCTGTGTTCATCTTTTGTTTTCGGTTCTCCAAGATCTTGCTTTCGAAGCTTTGGTTGTTTTTCAAGTTCTTCCATATCTATCTCATATCCACCTGCTTCTTGGGTAATTTTGGTTTTATTTTCCTGGGTATACATCTCCATATCACACTCTGCTAGCTCTGGATGAGTTAAACTTTGATCTTGTTTTTCATTTGTTTTGTGTCCTAAAACCTTTTGTGGATATGTGGTTGTAGGGGAATTCTTTCGTAATGTTTGTTGTTTCTTCGGTTCTTCTTTAGTGTGGTCATCATTCTCTATGGATATCTCTGCTAGGGATTGGAATTTATTTTTATATGTACCTCTCTCTTTAACTGGTTGGATTCCTGGTCTTCTTGATCCCCTACGCTTCCCCTGTATTTTCGTAAAGCCTTCAACATCTGTATTCTCTGGCTATTTAACCTCAAGTTGTTTGATATTCATCGGGTAGTCGCAATATAAATTTCCATGGGTGTGTAATTTCCTGCATCTGAAGGGGTTGTGTTCATAGTCCACCATTTGGGTCCACTCATTGTCATGATAGGTTATTGTTACTGCATCTAGGAGGGCTCATGCTACATTCAAATATACGTAGATCCGTGCATAAGTGGTGTATTTGACCGCTTTTGTGATCTCTGATATTTTGATGAAGGATCCCAGGGTATTCCCTATTTCTTCTAGAGTTTCCATCTCCCATAATTCTTATGGTAAAGAGTAAATTCTAAACCAAACTGGGGTTTATGTGAAGTCCTCATTCTTTGGGGCGAACCTCTTTTTCCATTATCAAAGGTGCAGACCCGCTGAGTTAAATAAATATGGCCCTTCCTCAAAGACCTTGTCTATTTTGGGCTCTGTGTTCATCTTTTGTTTTCGGTTCTCCAAGATCTTGCTTTTGAAGCTTTGGTTGTTTTTCAAATTCTTCCATATCTATCTCATATCCACCTGCTTCTTCGGTAATTTTGGTTTGATTTTCCTGGGTATACATCTCCATATCACACTCTACTAGCTCTCGATGAGTTAAATTTTGATCTGGTTTTTCATTTGTTTTGTGTCCTTAAACCTTTTGTGGATTTGTGGTTGTAGGGGAATTCTTTCGTAATGTTTGTTGTTTCTTCGGTTCTTCTTTAGTGTGGTCATCATTCTCTATGGATATCTCTGCTAGGGCTTGGAATTTATTTTTATATGTACCTCTCTCTTTAACTGGTTGGGTTCCCGGTCTTCTTGATCCCCTACGCTTCCCCTGTATTTTCGTAAAGCCTTCAACATCTGTATTCTCTGGCTATTTAACCTCGAGTTGTTTGATATTCATCGGGTAGTCGCAATATAAATTTCCATGGGTGTGTAATTTCCTGCATCTGAAGGGGTTGTGTTCATAGTCCATCATTTGGGTTCACTCATTGTCCTGATAGGTTATTGTTACTTCATCTAGGAGGGCTCATGCTACATTCATATATACGTAGATCCGTGCATAAGTGGTGTATTTGACCGCTTTTGTGATCTCTGATATTTTGATGAAGGATCCCAGGGTATTCCCTATTTCTTCTAGAGTTTCCATCTCCCATAATTCTTATGGTAAAGAGTAAAGTCTAAACCAGACTGGGGTTTATGTGAAGTCCTCATTCTTTGGGGCAAACCTCTTTGTCCAGTATCAAAGGTGTAGACCCGCTGAGTTAAATAAATATGGCCCTTCCTCAAAGACCTTGTCTATAGACCCGCTGAGTTAAATAAATATGGCCCTTCCTCAAAGACCTTGTCTATGTCTTTCGGGTTGGAAAAGATAGTTGTAAAGAAAGCTTTAGATCCTAGATTTAAATCAACTTAGCCTTTTATCTTCCTTCTAGTACTCACCCACCCCATGAGGGATTTATCAGATGGCCATATTCCCATGAATTTTCCTATTAAAGCATGATTCTTCATGATTTGAATATAGTTGTCGATATTAGGTGAGGTCACTTCATGCTTGGGATTTTCTGAAGTACGTGCATGAAAACCATTCACCTTATTTATGTCAGCTCCTGGATTCTAGATCTCCCCCAACCTATCCTTTCCATCCTTTCTTCTGCACCCCGTGTCGGTATTTTATGGATGTTGATGTGCTTTCCACAGCACAGTGTCCTTAAAAGTCTACTGACCTTTCTGGATTTTGTCTTGGGAATTCCTCGAGGACTCTATCAAAACCCACATCCATTTTCAAGCCCCAAAATCCTTTCAAACCCTGAACCCTACTCTACGTCGCTACTCACTCTCTCCATCATTCAATCTCCCAAAAAAGAATCAACATGCATTGTTGTTAATATGATAGTTGCAATTAAATTAAATGAGGATAAATACCACATTGTAATTAAAAATAATATTCAAGAGATTTCTCATTTACTTTCCTTGATACATAGACTAATTTAGGTTACTTTCCATGACCAAGGAATAAAAAATACCAAACTACATGTTAAAATCCTTTTTATTATTGCTAAGATTTTGAAATAAGTACTCAAAGGTCCTCCAAATAGAGCGTGATTGTTGACAAGTAATATCCAAATGCATCTATGAAATAAATAACCCTAGTTGAAGAGAAGTCATCCAAGGAAGGAATCATCTGTAGAGGAGAAAAGGGAACTACAAGGGGGGTTGGCACTAGACACATGTCAAATTCCTTTTGTTGGAAGGAAATCTCACATGTTAATTGAAAAAAATAAATCAAAGAAGTTAGAGAAGGGAAACAAATGACTATAAGAAGGGTCCTTAAAGAACTAAAGACCCAAGAGAAGTTATCTTAATGATTACTCTCTCATTAAATGTTAGAGGGGTCGAGGGATCCCTCAAAAAGCTAGCACTAAAAATATTGTTTTCAATATATAATCCAAATATCGTCCTATTGCAAGAAACTATGTGTTTGAGGTCAAAAGTTATTGAAGTTCCGTCTTCTTTCTTGAAGGGTTGGATTTTTTGTTGTTTGAACATCGAGGGTCGTCTTCTTTCTTGAAGGGTTGGATTTTTTGTTGTTTGAACATCGAGGGTCCTTCAAGGGGTCTTGTCTCAAATTGGAATGCTAATATTTATCCAGTATCTACTACTATATTAATGCATATATGGATTTAGAATATAGAACAAAGGAATTGGGAAAAGTGTTTCAAATTATAAATTTGTTTGAACTCTATAGTGATATGAAACCATTTTGGGTGATTCTAAAATATCAAGGTCCCATGGAAGGTGATAATATCATAAAAGTAGGTGATTTAAATGTGACTCTCAATTTAGGGGAAATTTGGGAAGAATCCACTAGGATATATCCTTTTTCTAATTATTTTAATCATATATTTGAATAATTGAAACTTATTGATTTTGAGTCAATCTAGATAGTCCCTACTTGGTGAAATTATTAAAGAGGTAGGGAAGGCATTTCCAAAAGTTTAGATAGAGTCTTAGTCACTGAAAGTATTTTAGAATAAGCCACTAAAATGAAGTCATGGGTAGGTTATGGGGTATTCATATCATTTACCCATTCTATTTATAATTGAAACGGAGGATCAGAAGCCCCCATCTCCTTTTAAATTTAATCGTTTATGGATAAATGATGAATATTTTGGCTTTGTTGGGAGTTGAAGGAGGAAACAATCTAAGGTGGACACATGCCCAATTCTTAGGGGGGGCGGGGGTGGGAGTTTTTGGAGTGAGTCCTAGGTGGACACAGGTCTAAGGGGGGCGGCAGTGGGGGTTTGCGGAGTGAGTCCTAGGTGGATGCAGGTTTGATGATCGACCATATTTTATTTTTGAAGGTCAGTCTCGTCGAGCTCATGTCACCCAGAGTCTTTTCCACCAAAGGATGAGACCAGTCTCTCTAGAGGGTTCCTTTCTAGGTTGAATTAAGGGAGGGTTCCTTTCTGGGATGAATTAAGGGCTCTGATTTCACCGCACGTCAATGGAATAAGAATATATGGAAATTGTCAATTTCAAGGATATTCTAGTTAAAATCCAATATTTTAAAATGTATTCAGAATACTCGAGTAGATATCCTCTGTATAATCCTTGTGATCCTTCGCTGGCAGAGTTTGCTTGTGAGTATAATGAAGCCACGAGGTTATTTGTACCAGATGCTTTGGGAGGAGATCCAATGGTTAATTTAAATGGTTTTCCAAGTGGTAAAGGGGATATCTCCATTAATTCCCCCATTCAGAACCCTCAGCCTCCCTCGTCACCTTATCCTTCGCTAGTTCCTCCAATCGTTAAAGAGGTTAGTCCCTCTGGTCTTCCTGGCATGATATCTGAACTTAAAGCCTACCATAAATGTGTTAGGGTTTGGCCTGATAAAATACAGATGGTGGTTGACAGACATATCAAGGTCCTGAAGGTGATTAAGTACAATGATACAACGTTGTTAAGAAGGTTTTATGGCAAATTTCCAAGGAAGGGTTCTCCGGCCAAACGCGTCGACCTATCATTGGAAACCTTTGATTGGTTATTCTTTGGTTTTCCATGTTTTAATAAATTTCCAAGGAAGGGTTCTCCGGCCAAACGCGTCGACCTATCATTGGAAACCTTTGATTGGTTATTCTTTGGTTTTCCATGTTTTAATTGGAGGATGGATCTGCTTCATGTTTAATTTGGGATCCGATTGTGATATGATTCTAGAGAAGAATTAGAATTAGGGTCATTCGTGGTTGGTCATCCAAAATGGATAGTTGAATTTGACCCAGCTAAGGAACCAATCACTGTTATGAAAGTATGGTCCATCCTTCTAGGTATCCGCTGGCCTTTTGGTCCAATAAAGCTCCAGAATCCATTGGAAAAAATATAGGTAATTTCATTTGTTTGGAGCCTGGATGGGATCTTTGTACCAGATGCTTTGGGAGGAGATCCAATGGTTAATTTAAATGGTTTTCCAAGTGGTAAAGGGGATATCTCCATTAATTCCCCCATTCAGAACCCTGAGCCTCCCTCGTCACCTTATCATTCGCTAGTTCCTCCGATCGTTAAAGAGGTTAGTCCCTCTGGTCTTCCTGGCACGATATCTGAACTTAAAGCCTACCAAAAATGTGTTAGGGTTTGGCTCGATAAAATACAGATGGTGGTCGACAGACATATCAAGGTCCTAAAGGTGATTAAGTACAATTATACAACGTTGTTAAGAAGGTTTTATGGAAAATTTCCAAGGAAGGGTTCTCCGGCCAAACGCGTCGACCTATCATTGGAAACCTTTGATTGGTTATTCTTTGGTTTTCCATGTTTTAATCAGAGGATGGATCTGCTTCATGTTTAATTTGGGATCCGATTGTGATATGATTCTAGAGAAGAATTAGAATTAGGGTCATTCATGGTTGGTCATCCAAAATGGATAGTTGAATTTGACCCAGCTAAGGAACCAGTTGTTGTTGTGAAAGTATGGTCCATCCTTCTAGGTATCCGCTGGCCTTTTGGTCCAATAAAGCTCCAGAATCCATTGGAAAAAATATAGGTAATTTCATTTGTTTGGAGCCTGGATGGGATCAAAATCCAGACAAATGTTGTGCTTGGATTCAAGTGGAGTTTGATCTTCAAGACAGTTTGGTAAGTAATATCGACTTGGTTTATAGAGAGAATAGATGGCACCATAAAATCAATTTTTGGAAATTTCCTTTCTGCTACTTTTTGTGCCATGAAGTGGGCCATTTGCAGTCACAATGTAAAAATATTCTTTTTCCACCAAGGAGGCCAATGAAAATATAAGTAAAAAATGAATGATATGTTGGTAGATGACTCTGGTAATATTCTTGTTGTTTCCTCTCTTGTTATTATTTCCTCTTCTATTGAAGTTCCCATAAGGGCTCCTTCTGTCTTGTTTGACCCCTATATCTCTCCCACCCTGGTTTCCCTATATATTTCCCCTTGCCTCTCCCCCCCTCCTCTCTCCATCCTATCGGGTGGTGCTACCTCATCTCCTAAGGCCTCTTGGATTAAATATGGGGACAATAACTCTAAATTCTTCCACTGTTATCCCAATTTTAGGAAGAATATTAATACCATTTAGGAAATAAAATCTATTGATGGTTTGATAGTAAGCTCATTCAAAGATAATGTTGAGGAAGGTGTTCAACACTTCCAAGAATTATTCCAAGCTCCCAGTGGATGTCCCATTCAAGATATTTTGCAGGTAATTTAAAAATTTCAACTAGTGATTAATGAATAAATGAATATCTCACTTTGGGAGGAGGCCAATATAGGCATAATGAACTTATTAGATATATCACACTTTGGGAGCGGTAAACACATCAATGAATGTGTAAAGAAGATGTTATCACAAGTTCATGGAGGAATCTTATGGGTGGATAGGCTAGTGCCTATTAATGTTGATATCATTGAAACAATCATAGGGATACCCATGGATGGGGAGAAGACAAAACAATACCTAGAGGATAAAACTAAGGAGAAATCCATTTAAGACGAAATAAAAGATAAATATGTTGTGGAGAGGGGTAACAGGGGAATCAGGATCATCGACATCAATGGTCATGTGACACTAATTGCAACACGACTGTTAGGTTTCAAGTTAATGCATAAGTGTAGGAAGGAGGAAGTACCCACAGGAGTAGTAGCAGTTGTGACACAGTGCGCGAAGGGGATCTCGATGAGCTGGGATCCATATCTACTAATTCATTTCTATAGGACTTGATCTCGATGAGCTGGGATCCATATCTACTAATTCATTTCTATAGGACTTTAAGGACACACAAGACTGGAGCTCTGAGTTCCACTATTCGTGGTTACTGATCCTCATTGCACTCATGGGATGGAAATAACCCACATACAATTTGTTCTTGACAAGGACATGAAAATGTGGCATAGCACGCTACACATCTCTTCATACCACAACAGATCCCAAGAAGAAGAAACTTAACAACGATGTATTTTTGCTATACCTAAAAAATATTGAGAACAAGTTATCAGATACATGGAGGATTCCCACATAAATTGTCCAAGAGTTTGCACAAATAGAGAACTTCCAGGAATCACGCCATAGTATGTGGCTACAAGAAAAGAGGGATCCATCCAAGGAGTGGTTGCAGCTGAATTATTGCATGACAATGCAGGACATCCAAATAGAGGTCCAGGAATGGCCTGAGGAGTGGATAATGCTAACAATCCCAAATATGGTGCCAGTAGGACAAACTAGGACACAGGATAGAACAGTCCCTGCGTAGCAGACATGCACAAATGACGCAATCAAAAAGAACAATATTGCACAAGGTCAAGAAGGGGGAAGTGTTACGATACATAAGAAAACCATGACAAAGAATAAATCATAGCGTGGTTCTACATAGGGACTACCGCACACAAAGCAGGCAACAAGAGGAGCGACAAAACAAGTGTGCATGGAAGAAATGAAAATAGAGGCACAAGAAATGTCCATGGAAAAAGGAGAAGGGAAGGATATAGTTATGGATACACAGATGTCAGAAGCATCCAAGCCATCAGAGGCCCAAAGGAAGAGAAAAGAGGAGAAAGAAAGTGGCTCCAAAAATAATACCAAGGCCCACAATAAACCAATGGCAACATCATTGATGACAGATGATGTGGAGATGATAGCCATGACAGTGGAAGATCGATTTTCAAAGGTGTGGGAAAACACCAAAAATCACAGGGCTTCAATTTTGGAGAAAATACAAGAAGTGAAAACTACGTTGGAGTAGTTGAGGAGCAGGGCAGAACATCAACAACAAAAGACAACAACATTGACTAAAGAAGGGGCATCGATTGGAGAGACAGTGTAGATCAAAGCGTAGAGGAGCATAAATTTTATCATCACTCCTGATATGTTGTTTATGGATGAGGAGACAACACAAAGGCCCCTGGAATATATTGAGATGTTGGACTTGATGTTTCCCAAGATTCCAACTAAAGCGCTATATAAATTACAAGTGAGCATCGCGTAAGAGATTCAGTCCAGAGAAAGGTCTGATGCGACGAACTTACAACTGGCACAGGAAGAAAACACCTCACTGAAGGAGGCACTTAGCCAGGAAGGGCAGGATAAAAATATGGCACAACAAAAGTTGGACGATATGGAGAACCAAATTCAGGAATTATTTCAAGCCATCTTAGATAGCGAAGGAGTACAGGAAACCTCATCGTAAGAGAAAATGATAAAGATAGCACAAACTCTGCAACAGTATAAAGAAAAGATAAAATAACTAGAGGATCATGCAGTTCCCACGACTCCTCTAGAATTCAAAGTGCAAAGAGAGAAGGATGTGAAAAATTCTACAAAAGACATCACGTAGAACATACACAGAATGACAGAGTTGTTGGAGAAGAGCACCCAAATATGGACACAACTTTTATAAGATGGGAGCTTACAAGAGCTCTAGGGGAAGGAGGAAAAACTAAATGCAACAATGGCAGATTTCAAACAGTGGTAGAGGATGATGTCACTATCGGAGAAGATCAAGACGACTGCGGAAATGAAGAATTTACAAGTCGAGGAGAAGGTAGTACAAGTCCAGAAGAAGGCCGGATAGGCTTAGTTAGATCCCCTGCAAGAAAAGGCGGAGTAGTTGGTCTTCAAGATCGATGAAACAAATATGAACATAGTGCAAATAGACTTGGAAGGGGGTGAACTGCTACAAAACCAAGTTACCGCACAATTGGTTGAAAACATGGCCGAAAGGAACAGTCAGGCTCTGGCACAGTGCTAGAGAATAACTGAAATGTATGATGTGTTGGTGCAAGCAGTGATAGATGGTGGAGTAAGGAAGTGACTCAGCACGATTCACAATGTCAGTGTTGGGGGAATGTTAGGCATAGGCCCATTTTTGGGAAAAAGGATAATTTTGGAGAATAAAGCACAAATAAGGAAAATATAGCTAGTAGGAAAAGAAACATGTGTAGATTAAAGCGCATGCAAAGGAGGAAAGAATGCGAGGCACACATGCAAGATGACCAAACCATGATAGGGTTAGGTTTTTGGTAAGAGGATGTAATGGTTGATAAGAAAAAAATAAGTATAAAGAGGTACATAGGAGGTCTAGGTCGGGGTTTGAAGAGTTGTATAGGGTTCAGTGTGATTGTAATTCCATAATGTAAGAATGACTATAAAATACAAGGTTGTTTTGTAAGTCGTTAAGATGTAGAAATAAAGGAAGGTNAAATACAAGGTTGTTTTGTAAGTCGTTAAGATGTAGAAATAAAGGAAGGTATATCTTGAGGGTTAGATCATGGGATGAGGAGCTTGGTATGATCTATTCCTCCTCATTAAATATCTTGATCCAACTGAGGGAGAATTGTAATGTGCGTGGTGCCATAGATGACAGAACAATAATAAAAGATCCCAAGATCCAGATATTCGTGGACGTAGCCTAGGAGGGGGTGAACCATGATAGCTTATGTGTTATGTGAATGATTCATTGTTATATCTTTGTTGTTAATGATTAGATCTTAGATTAATGTTTAATGAAGTAGCTAGATCTAATTTTTTTGCATGCATGAATAAGAATGATAGAGTACTTAACATAGATGGATGTTATAGTAAATAAATAAATATAATGATAGAGTACTTAACATAGATGGATGTTATAGTAAATAAATAAATATCACAAGGTTCAATTCCATATCCACACTCATTCCCAGGCTGCAAGCACCTGAGTGTTGCAACCACCCATATAACTATCTCAGGTCAAACTGCCCAGTGCACCCCGTGTACTGCGTTGCCTTCTGGTTTTCCAGGGGGGGCGATAGTTTTAGATGCTTTTGTTGGAAATTATAATAGATATGAACCTGGGTCAGCCCAAGATTTTTATCAAGAGAGAAGTCTTGGCCCTCAACCAAGTTTTGGAGAACCTTTTTCGTGTTTGACCATTTTTGGGACTTCGACGGGTTGGTCGAAGATGAAGTGCTAGGCGAAGTGGAGATCGCAGGATCTCGCCCCCATTTTTTGGGATTTTTGGGTTTAGGGTTTATGTAACATGTATGGGATGTCGGCCCATGGGTTTACCCATGCTTAGGCCCCTTTTGTAATGTATAAATAGATATTTAGTTGATGTAAGAAGTACTAGTCAATTGTAGGCCGGTGTGTTAAGTGCAAGTGATGTAAGTAGTTGGATCTATGTGATTGAGTTGGCTCTATGCATATTGTGTGTTGAGAACTTGCACAGCTAAGTGAAAGTGATTGTAAGAAGGCTCTGTGTTGTGCCAAGCTTGGGGAAGGAGGATCTGGCAAGGTGTGCACAGATCTCATGTTCTATGCGGAGTTGGGTTTGTGGCTCTGTGCATGTAAGAATATTGAAAGAAGATAATAAAGAAGACAAAGAGTTGGTGGACATAGCCCCACATTGGGGGTGAACCACATATATCATGTGTTGTGATTGCTATGTGTGATTGATGTGATTTATGCTTAGTGTTGTAATATTTATGTATGTTAGATGCATATGATGTGGTAGCTTAGTGATTAATATCATGAATGAATTCTAGATATGATCTATTTTTATGTGCTAATTGCTTGGATGTGTTAGATCTTGTTGAATATTGCATTGTTATGTAATTAAGGTTTTACCTGCGATGTGAATAAAGGGTTAAAGACTAATGAATGTTAACTGTTAAGTGATCTGTTAAGCATTGTGATCACAGATTTGTGTCCCATCTAGGTTGTAGACACTTGAGTCCTACAACCCCCCCTGCCTCTACCT
>CBVK0102139940.1:0-10362 GCA_900067695.1 Picea abies
CACTTCCTTGGGTGTGACAGGTGTGTGGGGAATGAGAGACTGTGGGCTAGTTACAATAGTGGGCACCTTGGACTAATAAATTTTGTTGAGTATCAGACCTTATCCTATCACTATGAACGCTTTTTCCCTAGTGGAGTTAATTCCGAACTTGGGGGTGACCTGTTGCTGAAATTTATGAGAAACAAAGTCTATGGATGGGAGGAACATCTGCGTTATGTGCATAGTTGGTGACTTTCATAAAATATAAGTGTTTCTTATGTTCTTGTCATGTTTACTATGTGCATATTTATCTATTTTTGAAATAAGTTAATTCTTGTATGTTATCGCATATAAGTAATTGTTTTTATTTTTTTTAATGCTACTTGTGCATGCAAGTATGGTGCTTATAGCCTGTATTTGTAGCTGTGCATGGATATGATAGTCAATAATAGTATTTCTTGTTAAAGTTAATCTTGTGATTTTGGGCATGAATCTTCAAAAGAGGATTGGGTGGCTGGGTGCGTAGGAGTGCGAATCTTCAAAAGAGGATTGGGTGGCTGGGTGCGTAGGAGTGCATCCTATGTGCACAAGAGTCTAGAATTTGTGTGTGTGTTCAAGGAAATATAATTCACACACAGTAAGATCAGACCTAGCATATGATTCCATGAAGGTTATGCACACAGTTGTACTGAGTGATCAATATGTTGATGTGCACAAATATTTGAGTTACTTTTGTTGTTTAAAGTTGTGTTAAAAAGGATAAAGTTTCTTCCATTATTATAAGTTGTTTGGCATGACTTAAGCCTAGGTTGAGGACGTTGCTTCAGGTTAAACTGTGCGGAATTGTGTCAGAGTAGAATATACGTAGTGTATTTTGGAATAGTATTGTTCAATAATAAGTTGGATGATGTTACATTATGGTTTTCAGAGCAATGTCAAAGCATATTATGGAGTAGCATGGCCTAGCCTGGGTGGCTGGGGATGTTACATTTTGGTATTAGAGTAGTTTTTAGTTTATATTGTGTGGTGTTTCCAATCTTGGGAGGCCGGGGATGTTACATTCTAGTATCAAAGTAGTTGGTTCAACTCTAGACTCGTGTGGGCCAAAGTTCAACAAAAGTTGCAGAACTCTAGTTTTAACACTAATCCTACATGGGATGAATTTGGAATTTCATCATGGCTTGGTGCGCATTAAGTAATAATGTGCACGTGTGTGTGCTAAATTCTAGATATTGCATAGTACGACACTAGAACTGCATAGTAAATAGGGGGGCATGGGTATGCACACTAAATGTGTGGAACTGCACATAACAAAGTTGTGGTTCATGTTCTTTACTGATAAGCAGTGTACAAGTTAAAAATTGGCATCGTGCATTGGTGTGTGTTGGATACCAAGGCACACATGGGCTTTAGAAGGAAGGATTATGATAATATGGTGCAGAGTTTTCATAAAGTTGTTTCATGAATTCATCTAACAAATCTTGGTGTCTACACATTTTGCATAATTATCAGTGATTAGAGAAGGACATAATTAGTGTGGAAGGTCAAAAACATGGAAGATGCATAGAGGAATTACTGCATTGATGGTGAATTCAAAGATCTGTATGTTGGTTTGGGTGTTGATGGTACATAATCGAAGGAAGAGAACATGAATTTAGCTGAAATCATAAAGGGACTACAAAAAGATGTCCATAGGTATTAAGTTGATATTGATAGGATTATGAGAGACAAGGAGCATTAAGATGACTTCAATGTCAAATTGATACATATCCTAGAAAGAATAAAAAAGAAAATGGATAAAAAGACAGAGTTGAGTAGGTCAAGAAGTAGTAGGTCTCATGATGAGAAAATAAGAGAAGCAAGAAGTACTGACAAGTATCAACCTCACTCACTGAAACATTATTTTAGGAAAGCGTGCAGTAGCTTGAGTCCATCTCCTATCAGAAAGCATAAGAGAAGGACTAGGGTGGACAAGCTAAAGGGAGAAATGAATAAGCTGAAGCCTCCTACTTTGACAGGGAGAAAAAGAAGGATGAAGATGCAGATACTTGGTTGTTGGGTATGAGGAAATACTTCTAGTTGCACAATTATTCTGCGCAGGTAGAAGGGAGAATTGTTGTCTGTCAGTTAAAAGGAAAGGAATCAATGTGGTGGGATCAATATGTACAAGTGCATTACATTGATGAGAATAAAGTGACTTGGAGGGAGTTCAAGAGGCATTTCCTAAATAAATACTTAACCAAGTGGTATTATGATAGGAAAATAAAGGATTTCTTTGAACTCAAGCTTGGGAGCATGACCATAGATGAGTACGAAAGAAAATTCTTAGAGACGTTGAAGTATGTCGCATTCATCAAGGATGAGGAAGTTAATATTTAGTGGCACCTGAGTCAGTTTCCCTCATTTATATGTGACAAGATACAATATGATGTTCCTAAGACATTGGAAGAAACCATAAAGTGCGCTAAGTGTCTTTATGAGCAAAAAATGGGAATACCTATTTTCCAAAAGGATTGGGAACACAAGACGAAAATTAAAGTGGAACAGAGGAAGAAGGGGGATAAGCCACCACTTTTCATAAATACTTTGAAAGGAAAAACATCTCTCCTGGAGCCCAAAATGTCGGAAGCAGTGGGACAAAAGTCATGGAAAACACCTATGAAATGTTGGGGTTATGGCGGAAATAATATGCACAAAGATTTCCCTCAAAGAGATGATAAAGCAAGGACTACACACGGTGTACAACAAGCTACGAAAGTGGAGGACATGGGTAGAAATGTGCCAAGTATTTATGTCACATTGGATAACAAGTAGGATGAATTTCATTCACACCTGATCGAGGTGGAAGGTAAGATTAATGACCAATCCATTGCTATTTTAATTGAATCGTGAGCTAGTCATATTTATCTAGATGCTAAGATGGTGGAGAGATTCTATTTTCCAAGAAGAAAGATTGGAAAACCTTGGTTGGTGTAGTTAGCTACATAAGCAAAAAGGAAAATTAATGAGATGGTTAAGGCATGTCCAATAGAGATGAATGGAATACGCACAAAGGTTGACTTGAATATCATACCTTTGGGCTCATATGATTTCCTCATTGGCATGGATTGGTTGGACAAGCATCATGTTGTCGTGGACTGTTACAATAAGGAATTCACTTGTTTGGATGAGGAAGGAAACTTGATATTAGTTCAAGGAATTCTAAGAGCTATGACTATTAGAGAAGTTCCAGCTTTGCAATTGAAGAAAAGTTACATGAAAGGATGTCAAGTATTCACAATGCACATGGAAGAGGCACCTAAGTATAAAGTTCCAAGTGTGGAAGACTTTGTAGTACTAAAAGAATTTGAGGATGTCTTTAAAAAGATACTATGATTTCAACCAAAAAGAGATATCAACTTCTCTGTAAATTTGATGCCGAGAACAACACTTGTATCCAAGACTCTTTATAGGATGAGTATGCCATAATTGAAGGACTTACATATGCAACTTGAAGAGCTTCTAAAGAAGGGGTATACATGCCCAAGTGTGTTTCCTTGGGGAGTGCTAGCTTTATTTGTGAAGAATAAAAATGGTATGTTGAGACTTTGTATCGACTTCAGGAAGTTGAACAAGGTAACAATAAAGAACAAATATCCTTTGCCAAGGATAGATGATCTATTTGATCAACTAAGAGGCTCAAGGATATTTTCCAAGATTGATCTCAAATATGGATATCACCAAGTAAGAATGAAAGAGGAAGATATCAGTAAGACTTCCTTCGGAAACAAGTATGGTCATTATGAGTTCACAGTGGTGCCATTTGGGTTATCAAATGTACCATTTGTCTTCATGTGTTTGATGAATGGAATTGTTAGTGTATTTAGATAAGTTTTTCATTGTATTTTTGGATGACATTATTATTTACTCGAAGTCTGAAGAAGAGGATGAGCAACACTTGAGGATGGTTCTACAAGTTTTGACGGAGCATCAGATTTATGCAAAGTTGATAAAGTGTTCATTTTATCAGAGATAGATTCATTACTTGGGTCATATCATTTCAGAGGAAGGAATAGTTGTGGACCCAATGAATATAAAATTCATTGAGGAATGGATGAAACCAAGAAATGTTATGGAAGTGAGATCCTTTATGGGACTATAAGGGTACTAAAAAAGGTTTATTGAAGGATTCTCACAGATTGTGCATCCAATTACATATCTGCAAAAGAAAGGTGTGTGATTTGAATGGACTCTGGATTGTGCAAGGATTTTTCAACACTTGAAGAGTTTTTTGGCAAGTGTGCCAATTTTGAGAATTGTTGATATTGATGTAGACATCTTTGTGTGCATGGATGCATGCAAGGAGGGACTCGGTGGAGTCCTGAGTCAGAATGGAAATGTGGTATGCTACAAATCAATGAAGTTTAAAGAGCATGAAAGGATCTATGCTACTCGTGATTTAGAATTGGTAGCTATAGTGCATGCCTTGGATATGTGGAGGCATTATCTCATGGGTAAAATATTTTTATTGAGAACATACCATTGTGGTATAAATTATTTGTTTGGACATCCAATTTTAAATGCAAGACAAAGAAGGTGGGTACAGTTCCTCAGTGAGTATGATTTCGACATAAATCATATCATAGGAAAAGAAAACAAAATGGTTGACGCACTTAGAAGGAGGTTGCATGAGATGCATGCTACAACCATTAGCATGTATAAATTGGATTTGTGCGACAAAAATTTAGAAGTTTCCAAATCAGATATGCATTATGTGGATATAAGTGTGACTTTACAGCGAGGTATGTCGCATCACAAGTTTGAAGGTTATGAGTTAAGATAGGATGGGATCCTCATGTATATACATAGGGTCTATGTGTTGAATGATCAGGAGTTGAAGAGCCTGATGTTTTCAGAGATGCATAAGGTTCCTTATGTAGGACATCTAGGATACCAGAAGACAATTGTCATAGTGAAGAAGCAATACTTTTGGCCAGGTATGAAAAATGAAGTTGTTGATTTTATTGAGAGATGTCTTGAATGTCAAAAGGTCAAGGTTGAGCATAGACATCCAATTGGTTTTCTACAACCCTTTCCCATTCATGAGTGGAAGTGGGAAGTTATAAAAATGGATTTTATCACTAAGTTTCTTAGGACTAAGAAGCATGATTCTATTATGGTGATGGTGGAAAATCTTACTAAATATTCCCATTTTGTTTCGGTGAAGTCAACACACAAGGAAACAAATATTGTTGAGATATACATGCATGAAAATGCCAAGATGCATGGTGTACCTAAGAAAATTGTGTTTGATAGAGATTCCAAGTTCACCTCAAACTTTTGGAAAGTTATATTCAAGGGATTTGGAACAAGTCTAAACTTTAGCACAACATATCACCTTGAGACAGATGGTTAGACATAGAGAGTAAATCAGGTGATTGAAGACACGATGAGAATGTATGTGATGGATAATCCATCGAAATGGGAAGACTAATTTCATTTAGTATATTTTTCTTACAATAATGGATATCAATCATCTTTAAAGATGATTCCATTTGAAGCACTGTATGGTAGAAGGTGTAACACACTAGTGAGTTGGGATAACCCAACAAACCGTGTAGTAGTTGGGCAAGATTTACTCTAGGAAATGGAGAAAATGGTAAAGATCAGGAAGAATTTAAAATCTACCCAAGACAGGAAGAAAATATGTGCAGATAAGGGAAGAATGCACATAGATTTTAAAGTGGGGGATCATGTGTTTATGAAACTAAAAGGCAAGGGTAGTTCCCTGAAGTTTGGAAAGTGTTCTAAGTTGGTAGCATGATATTGTGGGCCATTTGAAATACTTGAAAGGATTGGTCTTGTCACATATATGTTTTCATTTCCTTCATCCTTATGTATTCATAATGTTTTCCATTTGTCACTTCTTATGAAGTATGTACCTGATGATAATCATATTAGTGATTGGAATGTGATTCACATGGATCCATAAGGTGGATTTTAGATGTGACCGGTTTTCATATTAGATTGGAAAAGAAAGAATCTATGGAATCAATTCATGGAGTTGGTAAAGTTCCAATGGAACTGGTATGGTCCTGAGGATGCAACTTGGGAATGAGAGGATGCTATATGATTAGATCTTCCTCATCTGTTTGAAATTTTTTGAAATTTTGTATGTACATGTGTATATGATACACTAAGGATGGTGCATAAATAAGGGGGAAGGGATTGTAGTGTTCCTTATATGAACCCTTTGTAATTGTACATATAGGCTAGTGAGTCATTGGTACTAATGGTTCATGTAATGCATATATAGGTTGGTGATCCGTTGGCACCTAGTTTTGATGTTGCACACATTTTAGTAAGTGTGCAGAGAATTGTTATCAAAGAAAGGGTGTGCACATTTTGTGTGTTTCATTGATCTAGATTATTTTTAGAACAAATGAAAGCAGACATATTACAATGAAATACTCATAAAAATTGCCAAAAACAGAGAGATACAACAATACATGACTTCTATTAATGAAATAAATGCACAGAGAGTGTAAAAATACAGAGTGCAAGACTTGCTAGAATGGTGACAACTTTATCTCTGAGGAGAGATGTGACAACTACACTCATTCACAAGAACATGATTACAATGAGGCTCTGAAGGCCTTTTTATGATAAACATGAATGAAAAAACCATAGAAATCCAAAAACCTAACCCTAGGAGATGAAATGCTAAAAGTCATGTGGGCCCCGTTGGGGTAAGTTAGTACATTAACTTCCCAGGGTCGTAAATTTTGCATATGATCTCTGTTTTAGGCATGTGATGGCCCATTGGAAAGGCATTTTTGTGAACTACACATTACACCATCAAAACATGATTCCATCTACATTTTGACTATGGAAAGCCAAGAAATTAATGTTTAGATCCCCAAAACGGCCCTAGAAGTACAAAAAGATGTACTGACATGAAAACTTCTAAAATAATCAAGTTGGAATAGGTGGATGACCACAAACATCCACTTGGATGTTGTGTAGGGCTTCAGGACAACCCCATAAGTGCAGAACCCACAATTACAAATAAATTTCCCCATTACAGAGAAACATGTTGAATTGAAAACTATCAAGATGAGCCAGTTGGAATTTGGAATAGGTGAGATATGAAGAACAACACAGATATCTAGTGAACAATATATTCTATTGAATAAATGAAATAGGTTGAAACTATAAAACTGTAGAATTCAAGCACTTGCTTGAATGGTGGTAACTATCTCTGAGAAGAGATGTGGATTCTACACGCATCCGTCTTAGCAGAATGATTATAATGAGGATCTAGAGGCCTTTTTAACATTACTCATGAATGCCAAAATCCTAGACATCCAAAAACCTAACCCTAGGAGATGAAATGCCAAAATTTATGTGGGCCCCTATCAGTAAGTTGGTACCTCAACTTCCCGTGGTCATAAATCTTGCACACGACCTCCACTTTAGGTGCGTGATAACCTGTTGGAAAGATATTTTAGAGAAATACACATTACGACATCAAAATTTGACTTTGTCTACAGTTTTCTATGACGAGCCAAAAAAAACATTGTTTAGGACCCTAAAACAACCCTGGAAGTACAACAAGATGTGTTGACATGAAAAAATACAAAATAAGCCATTTGGATTAGGTGGGAGGCCACTAGTATCCACTTGGAAGATGTGTAGGGCTTCAGACATCCTCGTAAGTGTAGAACCCACAATTACAAAGAAGTATAGAAGAACGTTCTGAGCTAAAAGTTGTAAAGAGGAGCCAGTTGGAATAGGTGGGTGGCCACCAATATCCACTTGGATCATTCCTCCCCCCTTAGGAAGCAATGGTATCCATTGCATTGAGTGCAAGGGGAACAGGGAAAGCATTTTTTGAATCTGAATCTTGGTGAGTTGCATGACTTGTTGGATAAGTTATGTTGCTTGGTTGTTGGAAAGTTGTCACGAACCTATTGGTGGTAGGCTTGAATCTGTTCCACCAACCTATTGTCTCTGGGCTTGACGGGGCATTGTGTAGGCACCATTGTAGGTGGAGAAACAATTTATGCAATCTTCTTCTACTGGATAGAAGGTGTTGATGCTGCAGTGGTTGTAGTGGCCTTTTGTGCATCCTGTGAATAGACTGTGAAGAGGATGAATTGTGCAGTATGAGACATTACCTTGTGACAATGTTTTGGTGGAACAATAATCGGGACTACCTCTGGTATCTTGTAGATATGACCCCCAAGAGTAATAATGACACTACAGGGTTGAGACTCATACACAACATGATGTTTCCACATATATGGTTGGCCCAAAACAACATCACAAACATAAAGAAGGGAAACATCACACACTACCTCATCCTTGAAGGGATGGATTCCATAGGACAGGCCACACTGCTGGCTGACACATAGGTCTCATCCCTAGTGAAGTCACCTGATGTTGTATGGTTGTGGGTGTGGTGTTGTCAACAACCCCAAATTTTTGACGACCTCAGCTAAGATGAGGTTCTTTTGGTTTCCACTATCAACAATGAAATGCAACAAGGTCCCCTTCACCCACATCTATGAATGGAAGAGCCGCTCCCCCTCTTCATGATCTATTAGTTCTTCTGGTTGAATTGTTGTGGTCGTGATAGTAGTAGTGGGGTCTGTGTCGATGATCTATTTGTTTTCAATATTTTTTGGATCAGATTCTGAATCAGGGTTCAAATCCTTGTCTTTGACCTTGGGCACCAATGACTATTTCGAGTGACATTCATCAATGTTGTGCCAAGGAATTTTGTGTAAGTATCACCACTTCCCAGTGTCATTCTTCATCTTTCCCTTACCCTTCTTGTCTTGTGTTTTGGAATGGTTGTCTGGAGGCTGTTAATTAGGTCCGTCTTTACCATGCTTTGGTTGTTGTGGATTTTCAAACCCAAAATCCCATTTGTTCTAGTGCCTAAATTTCTTCTTGATTTTGACAACATATCGATAGGAAACTCCCAATGATGAGATGTTTAGGAAATCCATTTTATTTTGGATGTACCTATGCAGAGCCCCCACAGTATTTCTTTGATACCCATCTTGGTGCACAATGTATGGAAATTATTTTTGAAATCCGACATCATTTGGCTCTTCTCTTGCTATAGTGTGGTCCATCTCATGTACTAGTGTGGTCCATCTCATGTACTGGTCTTTATAGTTATCAACAGGGTAGTATTGTTCCTTGACTGCATCCACAAAAAAATCCTAGGTGGGCTCGACCACATATATTCCATATTCCTTTGTGGAACTTTTCTCCTAGTAAGTTTCCCACCAATGTTTGACATGGGGGATATTCTTGAGAAGTGCAAAGGTGATCTTTTCCCTATTAGAAAAATTATGAACAAAGAAATAACCTTCTAGCAGATTTAACCATTTTTCTAACGCATCCACATCAATCTGACCTTCAAATACAAGAATATAAAAATTAACTTATACCTTGAAGGGAGAGGTTCCTCCAAAGTGGCCGCTTGATGAATATGTGCATGTTTCTATCAACAGGTGTTGAAGGATGTGTGCAAAATTCTCCATCATTTCATCCCTCTGTCAAGCGAGAGCTTGCTGAAGCAACAAGTTAATAGAATCTTCTACTCCATTGTTTTTATGTTCTTCCGTCATGGAGGGTTTCTTGGGCATGCGAGAGAGATTGTCCTCAAGAGAGACAAGCTCGAGACCCAACTTTCTATACTCAGACCTCGTCAGTGACATGCACTGAAAAACGATCAAGAGAAACCTGCTTTGATACCATTGATTTGGATTATTTTCAGAATGAAATAAAAGCGGAAATATTACAATGAATACTCATAAAAAATTTCAGAAATAGAGAGATACAACAATACATGATTTCTATTAATGAAAGAAAGTACAAAGACTGTAAAAATACAGTGCAAGACTCGCTATAATGGTGGCAACTTTATCTCTGAGAAGAGATGTGATGACTATGCTAATTGGAAAGAATATGATTATAATGAAGCTCTGAAGGACTTTTTATGATAAAAATGAATTCCAAAACTCTAGACATCCAAAAAACTAACCCTATGAGATGAAGTGACAAAATTCATGTGGGCCCCGTTGCGATAAGTTAGTACATTAACTTCTTGAGTCGTAACTTTTGCATAAGATCTTTGTTTTAGGTGTGTGATAGATCGTTGGAAAGGTATTTTTGAGAACTACACATTATGCCATATAAATTTGACTTTGTCTATAGTTTGAATGTGGAAAGCCAAGAAAACACTGTTTATATTCCCAAAATGGCCTTGGAAGTACATAAATATGTATAGACATGAAAAATTCCAAAATAAGCTAGTTGGAATAGGTGGGTGACGACCAATATCCACCTGGATGTTGTGTAGGGCTTCAAGACAACCCCGTAAGT
>CBVK0102139968.1:0-12386 GCA_900067695.1 Picea abies
ATGGAAACAAGATGTATCTCCTAGAAAAGACCGCGACGATAACAACACATTGATAATATAGAAGCTCCACCTAGGTTTGAACCTAAGGCGCACCTACAAAGGACTATAACATGATCGATACTCTATCAAACCTTAGAAAAAGGATTGATCAACAAATATATATGTAGTACTCCCCTCTCTAACTCAATCTTTAGGGGATAAAAAGTACATCCACAAGGTTAATAACATCATCAAACACATTCCACCTATATGATGTCTAGCAAATGTTACAAATGTCAAGTCATATCACCTAGAGAAATCCCACCAAGGCAAAGTGCACTACCACAACATGTCCATCATCTAGCCACATCAACATCATAAGAGAAGGGGACAAATATAAATGCTAACCCATCGAATCATCAAGTGTGTCTGCATCACACATCAGATTCAAGAGGTCTATGTAGAATACCCCTCCTAGTGACAAGCCAACATCACCATGCAAAATCACTAGAAAACTCCAACAACGTCATTGTTAGAGTGTAGCTCAGGTGGGTAATTCTTCCACATTATGAGTGTCTAGTAATGTGGAAGAAATACAAATTATGACTAGACAACAGTGTAATGGTGGGGACGACTCAAGCCAACTTGAGATTAAGTACCCACCCATGGATCAAGTTCTTGATAAAAAGGATCCTAGGGTCAAGATTGCACAAGCAAAAGTCTAGGGCTACAAATAGCCTAGCAGCTCCTCCTTCAAACACACAAGCAAGAAAAGGGAGGTCGCCCAAGAGTGAGGAGGCGCTCCAAAGAAATAAGAAGCTCGCGGCAGGGCCAACAACATAACAAAGAAGAAGAGGACGAGAAGGGTCAAGATAGAGACCAAGTCGAGTCTCATTGTGTAGACAAGAGGGCAAGTAGGACCAGAGACCAAATCGGGTTCATTGTGTGGATGAGGAGCCAAGTAGGGCCAGCAATTGTTCTAGTTATCAAAGGAGGCCGAGCTAGGGCCAGCAACCATCCCAGTCAAAGAATAGAGGCCAAGTTGGGTCTGAAGGAGGTAAAATAGGCCATGATAGGGAAAATACTCAATTGCACCAAGCAACAAACAGAGAACAAGGAAGAAGAATCCATATTGTACGAGTTTCGTACGGACTGCACATTCACCCAACAAAGAAAGGAAACCGTGTCCAGGTCAGAGATCAATATATAAGTTGTGTTTTTGTAATGAAACCATTCAAATACGGGTTGTGTTGCAGCAGGTCGTACGGTCTATGTAAACTCAGCCTGAGTGAAAGTTATGCTTACAGAGCACTGTTATGGATAAGATTGCCCTGTTTTGATGCTATTTATTGATTTTGTGTTACTTAATGGTGTGGTTGTCATAAGAAAAGAGAAGACACTAACTTAGTCTTATTTTTGTTCAAAAGTATTTTATCTTTCCCAGTTTTCTTTCTTCATGGTATCAGAGCAAGGTTCTGACCACCCAAATAGAAGAAGTGTTTAAACCTTGTGTTGTAGACACAAGGGAAGAGTTTGACGCTGAAGAAGGGACCAAGTAGGGTTGATCTGCTCAGAGAAAGAGGAAGTAAGTTGGAACTGAGAGGAGTAGCAATATGGCTACTAACCTCATATATGAGGACGAGCTAGACGGTGCCTCCAACTATGTACGATGGAAGTACAGAGTGAAAAATGCTCTTCAAGAGAGCAGGGTTTGAAATATTGTTGAAAACCCAGTATCAATTCACAATAATGCTAAAGACAGAGAAACATATTTTGCTTCAAAAATACGTGCTCAGAGGATCCTTCTAGATGGAGTGAAGGACCATCTAGTACCAAATATTGGCGAAAAACGGATTGCACATGAAATGTGGGCACATTTGAAAGGTCTGTTTGAAGCCAATCATGAGAGCAAAATCATGGCTCTAAAAGAAAGGATCCAGCACACCAAAATGTCCAAGGGAGAAAGTGTGACAGGTTATCTGACCAAAGTAAAGCTTAGATGAGCTCCTTGCGGTTGGGGTAAAATTATCCGCAACTGAAATAGTTCATTCTACCTTGAGGGGCGTTCCCAAGGAATGGGACTCCATCTCAGGGGTAGTGGCCAGGGAGAAACTGTCAGATTAGGACAGGCTATGGAATGATTGTTGTGAAGAAGAGATGAGGAGAAGCAGAGATGTGGATAATAACGAGGAGGAGGAAAACCTTGCTCTTACCTTCAAGAGGGGAGGTAGAGGAAGAAGAGGAACAGCCTTTAGAGGGGGACTCACAAGTGGAAAACCAAAGAAAGATCTGTCACACGTCCAATGTTGTGTGTGGAGAGATTTGACACTTTGCTAGCCAGTGCACTCAAGCTAAGAAGGGCTTTGGTGAAAGAGGGAGGAGAAAAGAGATAGCAACCTCAACAGAAGTCGAAAACAAAGAAGAGGAAGAAGAGCAGCAGTTGGTTGCCACAACTAGAGAGTTTTCTCGAATGTTTAAGGACGAGTACACTCTGTTTTTTTATACAGAGGATAGAACCAAGGCAGGTTGGTACATAGACAGTGGGGCCACAAGTCACATGACAAAAAGGTGACACATAATTTAAGTGGAAACCCTTTCGAAAGAAAACCACAAAAACTTTTCTTTATAATTTTGTAGGCAACAACCTACTATTACCAAAATTTGTAGGCACCGACCTACTGGAGACGCCAATCCCCATTGATACAAATCTCGATAGGTACTGACCTACTCTTACAAATCTTCATAGGCACCAACCTATTGGAGACACCAATCCCCATTAGTACAAATCCCGGTAGGCACCGACCTACTCTTACAGATCTTTGTAGCCACCAACCTACTGAAGACACCAACCTCACCGCTAAGCACCAACTGAGCAAGAGGCACCAATCTCTTTGTTTGAGCGGCACCAACTCTCAATTACAAAATAACTTCTTCAAAAGATGATGAACATTTACATTGCCTTCACCAAGTCTGCTTGTTACGCCTACCTTTACCAGATCTGCTTGCTACTTCTACCTTCACCAGATTTGTTCGCTATTTCTACCCTTCACCAGATTTGTTCGCTATTTCTACCTTCAACAGATTTGTTCGCTATTTCTGCCTTCACGAGATCTGTTTGCTAGATATGCCTTCACCAGATTTTTTGCCTTCACGAGATCTGTTCGCTAGATCTACCTTCGCCAGATTTGTTCGCTAGTTTTGCCTTCACGAGATTTGTTCACTGAATCTACCTTCACGAGATCTGTTCGCTAGATCGTCACATATATATTCTTCTTTGTCACATACCTAATCACTCTCTCCTTTTGGAATGATATATTCCAACTTCACTCATATCATATTCTTCTCTTCAAATATTACATTTCCACTCATCTCACACACTCTTCTTTAAATATTACAGTTATTTATATACATCATCATGACCCTTTTTAAACAAGATGTGTTGATTCATTAATTAAATAATTAATTCTTTTTTATTTCACCTTTGCACAAACCATGGGAAAATACCATGGGCTTCCAAAACCATGGGGTTGAAAACACCAATGGTAAAATCAATTGTAAAATATTTCTTTGACTTTTTACATGTACTTTTACTTCCAAAACCACGGGCTTGTAAAATATTTCTTTGACTTTTTACATGTACTTTTACTTCCAAAACCACGGGCTTGTAAAATATTTCCTTTGACTCACATGCACTTTTAAATATACTAGTAAAATTCACTTTCTACTTTTTAACATGCACCCCTTTTTTATTATACTTGTAAACCTATATATGTGTGTGTGTGTGTGTGTGTGTGTGTGTGTGTGTGTGTTTGTATCAATCTTGGGATGCTCCCCCTTGCTTGCAAATGCCTTAGCATAACATCAATGACAACAAGTTCAACACTATCCCCATCTTCAAACTTCTTACCAATACATTTTGTCAAAAGGGATATTTCTTCATTTCACCAAGATGTGAATTACTTACATCTCTCTAACACTCCCCCAAAACCTTTTGGTGCACCCTCTTCCCTCACCACTCCAATCTACCCACCAACCTTGACCACCACTCCATGTTCACCTACACAACCACCCTCTATGATGTATCTAGGCAACCTCTTGTTCTTGTCTCTTCCCCTCCATCCTCATGCCACTTATTCTTTTATATAGATATTCATTGAATCAACAAATCAAGCTCTAGTGTGAAGCCGAATAATTATCAAATGATCATGGTGGGCCACACATTCTCCAAACTATGCCACTACCCTTCACCTACAACTATCACCAGAGATTGAGAGGAGACATTTGAGGGATAGAGAGAACAAGCAAGTTTTAGGCCAGACTTAGAGACATTGGTATTTTAGAGACCTTGATCACTACTATTATGCATCTCTATGACTTCGTGCTTGACCACCTTCACACAATGCATGGAACTTCAAAAGTTTATCAAGAGCACCATTGGGTTGAACTAAGGGTGCCCCTTCTTAAACACATTGTCCGATATTTGTATCAATGAGCTAGGGTCCTTTATATAGGAGCACACACAACCCAGAGATGGGTGCCTTCTCCACTGTTTTGATGTCCATCCCCCTATTTGCAGATGATGTGGTTCTATTATCATCCACCCTAGAGGGTCTATAGAGATAGTTGGATGCCTTGACCAATTTTTGTGATCTTCAATAGTTGACAATCAACCTAGGTAAAACCAAAGTTTTGATCTTCAACTAGTTGAAGAATGTTCTTATAGACTCACTTTTATTTTAGGGAGGAGGAGAATGAGATCCCCCAGTGCTACAAATATTTGGGGTTCTGGTTTCAAGGCCCATATTTGGCATGAGGAAGGCTCTCTAGCCCCAAATAAATAATTCTATGGCTCCCTCCCTCTCCTCGAGAGATCATGATTTTGGGAATCATTTCCAAGATATATCAAACAAGATGGATATGTTGGACACCAATATCAAACCCACAGTCCTTTATGGCTCAGAGGTTTGGGGACTTAGTTTGTTGGAGTGAAATTAGGTCAAGACAAAGCTAGTCCAAGCCCTCATGCTTTGCCACATCATCAAAAGCAAGAGAGCAATCCCCCAACCCATTACACAAGGGAAGTTTGTGGCTGACCCCTTTAGGATCAAATCCATTTTTGGGCTGGTGTTTCTTGTTCACTTCATTCAAAGCTTTGCAAATTCCACGGTCAACAGAGCTTGATGCCCTTATCTTGCTTAGTACTAGGGGCAAAATTATTATTAGTTTTTGGATGTTACACATCTCGTGCAATCTGTGCACATCTCGATGGATCACCTTCCCCCATTCCAATACGCTCCGGATGTCGTTGGTCATCTCCTACTAACCAAGCAAGCACTGAACAAGATCAATAGATAGGACATCTACAAGCAATATATATGTCACTTGGATCACCCAACCCGAGGGGGTTAAATCCTAAGATGGCCTTTTATGCCTTCTATGCAAATAAGTTTATGGATTTGAGGGGCAGCCTCATTTTTGTCCTCCTCATATACACTACGACACTAGATGCATGTGCCTAGAATCCCCTTTGGACAGTTCAAAGTTAGCTCACATCGACTCCAAGTCGAAGCCAAGAATCATATTCTTCAAGTAGACATGACCTTCCAGTTCTACCACCTATGGAAGATTGAGACAAGTGAGCATTTCATCTTTTGACGTGTCCTGTTTACCTCAAAATCCAAATCTATGAGACCCCAAGAGCCATTTGACCTCTATCAGTGAGACCGTTGTGAAGTTGTCACCTTAGATCCCCAGTCAATTATCTCAACACTAGCAAACAAACAGCTTCCTCTAGAGCTTGAGAGCAAGGGTTCCATCCAAGTAACATAACATAACACAACCCAACTCCTATGGTTGGAACTATCGGGAACTTAATTTCTTTGACATCGGATGTTGGGGGAGACACAGATATTAAGAATGTAGTTCCAACGAGAGACATTCCACCATCCTCCACCCACTCCTCTTCTATAGGAGACAACAACAACGCTAAAATGCGTTGAGGCCCCCTTCCGCTTTTCCTCATGGGTGACATTTATCTTCTTGGCCCTAGGGTTGTGAATTCTCATTAATGAGATGATTCCTATATTAGCGTTACAGTTTTATATGATTAGGATTTAGACTTTAGATATTATATTAGATTTATTTTATAAGAGTTTCCTTTGCACTCCCACTTCATATTGACACATGTACACAACAATTCCAATGACCTTTTTATGGTCATTTGTTGGACATTAATACACTTATGTTACCTTATCTTAAAATCATTATTGGAAAAACGAGAATCAAAAGTTCAAAGAATTCTAGAAACAATGGTAATACATATTACAGCATTTGTTGAGAACTTTCTGCAAAGAATATTATCAACAAAAAAATTATTCCAAAGCTTGCATTACAACAAACCACGACTTGTACACTTAAAAAATCTTCCCACTTTTTGTTACCATTTATCAATATGCCTAAATGACTTTCATTTAGATCAAAATCCAACCAATAAGTTAGAAAGTTAAATGTATTAACCGTTCGACTTGCTTCCTTGCAATTGTGTCCTACGTATGTTCTCCCATATCATGTTGTGTCCTTTATTTTGTTGTGGACCTCTATTTTTTAGCGAGCATGTGTTTTGGGTCTATGCCTTCACAATATCAGGTTGAAGGCCTTCCATTTTATGCAACATGAGTCGTCATTTCCATTACTTGGGTTGCAGGTCTTCGACTGCTCCTGCCCATTTGGGTTTTAGACTTACATCTCTCCAAACTAATGTTGGCTTGTATCTTTGATTAACTCCACTACTTTACCTTGCAATCTAAAATGCATTAAAACATGATGTTGCAATTGTTCTTTCACATTACAACTAGACCTTGAAGCCTCTAATGATACTATAACTTAGCAGATTTTCCCACTTCTGCAAACCTTCATGGCCACTCACAAAATAAGCCTTTATTATCATCCAACTCTTGTGACCTCAATTGACTAGCATATCCAAGAATGATGTATGTGTTATGATAGAATCAAGAATTAGAGATTGTTATTAAACATTGCAATGGAGAAAAGGATTATGTCAATTCAGATTTTTGGAGACTCGAATTTAGTAATCAAATGGATGAAAGTAATTAGGCAATAGTTGAATACAAAATTTTAGGTGATGATGTTAAAGCAATTGCAAGCAGCTTCGAGTCACTTTCCTTCCAGCATGTGTATAGAGAACAGAATGTGGAAGTTGACAGACAGTCTAAAGAAGGTCAGTAGGTGGTAGGGTGTTGTAAGAAGACACCAGAGATGGGATTTCTTCCCTCTGGAAAGCGGAGTATACTTGAAGTGTTGGAGACTAGGGTGGAACCTGTTACGAAACAGACAGACAGTTCTGCAGATAATCGAAGAGGGAATAAAAATTTTGAAGACAAAGGTGGTGTCTAGCACTTAAGCACAGCGCACTGTGATCAGAACATCACAATGCATATTGGACATCTTGTACACAAACGATATCGCCATGATGATAATGACCCATGGGGTTTGTTATTTATAGCCTCAAGATCTAACCAACTTCCTTGAAATAGGGAGGATCTTGTCCACATATAACCGTCAATTGTTAGAGTTGACTTCATCAAATCCGCGTTGTCTAGTCGGCTCAACAAGGATGCTCAACCCGACCATCCATGCATCCAACTCGTAGTCGATTGGCAGCTGGTTGATCCACCGACCGACTATCTTCATTTACTGGTTGATTGTCCGACCGACAGACTTATCGACTACTCGATCGACTAATGTAGAGATCTAGTTGATCGCCCGACCAACTGTTTCCAGGAAAAGTGTGATGAACCATCAAGGCTTGATGTTCCAACATGAAGCAGCCCACTGTCTTTTTCTCTTTGCTTGAGAATTGAAGATATTATGGCTTTAAAGTTTAGTATATGATGTGGATGATTAAGGATTCTGATGTAATATGATCAGGACTATGAATTGATGATGTCTAAACTGGTTTTTTCAATTTTGTCACTTCTCTGTTTGAAGAATGAAAAGATAGTTTGAAATGTGGAAGGTCTGAAAAGACCTACCCTTTTTGCTGATAGGGATAGGGTTTTTTGACATTTTTGAAGTCATGGGGAAGATAGGAGGCTCCCTTACTCTATTACCTTGCAAGTACTGTAGCAAATTCCAAATGTGATTTCGTTTCTCCTTGAATAGAATGACGAATTTTTCCTTGGGAAAGAAAAAGAATAAAGAATTAGATGATGATATGCTGTATGAGTTGAGTTATAGTAGCTTTGTGTGGTTTCTTTAGAAATTAAAATTTATATTAATATCCACTTAAGACCAAACAAGGTCACCCATTTTGAGAATTTTGGAATAGGAATTTATCTTTCATGCAAACAGCCATTCGAGCATACTTATAAAAACCATAAACTACCAATCGTCAAGTTCTGCATCTTTTTAAAAAATAAAAGAAACCGGTTTGGACCAATTTACCTGGAATAACAATATCACCAAGCCCAAGCATAGAATAAGGCCGGGCTGCATCTGCTGTGGGAAATAGTAGCTGCAATAAAGTTTTTTATAAAAACTAAATTAATTAAAATGAGAAGAGATTTCAAAGTTTATAAAAAAATTATCTGATGCTCTCCCTACCCAAAATTAAATTTATCTCAAAAACACTAAGCAAGGGCAGAAAAACATGGAAACTAAGGGAGTATGAACTTACCTTAATGGGAGCATCAAAGGATTTGGCTACACTAACCATCACAGGAGTGAAGAAGACCCAAAAAATATCATATACAAAGAGTCCTGCCTAAAAATACACACAAACAACAGCTAAGTTTCCATCTCATAAGGACATCATGAAGAAGTGTAGTAAGTGTTTAGAGCTAATATCACTTTCCAACCTCACTACCACAAGCTGCATTTCACAGCTATGTAGTATACATGTCACGACAGTATTTTAAGCATTATAGGTCGTCAGAACAACATTGTTAATAAAAGATTTGAAAAGTCAGTTATCCACAGCTGTGGAAAATTGATCATTTGATTTGGTATTTTATTCTGCAGATATTTTTCAAATTATCATTCCTTACAAAAGTTTTTTCTATTATTTTTTCCTTTTCCGGTGTGCAACCACCCTGGCCACTATTGTAATATTGAGCTTTGTGTTCAAATAAAAACATCATTAAGATTATGCCAAAAAGTTAAAAAAACAATCACTAAAAGCGATGAACAATATAGGAATGAAGAAGTCACCAAGAGGATAGCACCAGTTTTGAAGGATCCAAGAGATAACATCTCAATACCCTGCACAAAATAGGAACATTAGAAAATCATGAATCTCTAATATGTTTCAAACCAAAAACTCAAAAGCTACTAAGTAAGGTACTATCTAAGAACTTGTCAATATAATAATGCAGGAGTGCTCAAAATTTGCCATTTAAGAAAGTGTTATCCAATAATTTATTTATATTCCGCCCAGTAGATTCTGATGCTTTAATTTTCACTAACCCAAATGACTGATAACAGTAACTAAGAAACCCAATTTTACAGAGGAAGAACAATATTGTCAAGCAGGGAGTGCTTACCCATTAACCTGTGGTGATAACAATAAACCCAACCAAGCTGGTGTTATTATCCTCACAGCCTGTGTGTGTGTGTGTGTGTGTGTGTGTGTGTAGCCCCAAGGGTTAGCTCAAGTGGTATTGAGCTAGATGTTAATCTATCCCCAACAGAGGAGGTCATGGGTTTGGATATTTGTTCCCCCTTGGGGTTAGGTATGAATGTAAGCAGGGCTAGCAGTTTACCTCGTTTACCATCCATGAAATGGGGAAGTACTTGAGGGTTTCCCATGAGATATTACCTTGATATATATATGATGGGTTTTTATGTTCATTTGACAATTCAAGTATGAGGTATTTACACAAAGGTTATAGAGCTCATGCACCAAGTTTGGTTAAATAATATGGTTGAAATGAATATAGGGTTTCGACTTGTGTGTTATTATTTTACAAGAGTTTGTTTAAAGTATAAAACCCTAATATGGAATGCCTTGGTTGATACACTACATTGGTTTTGGGTTTCCAATATTAAAACAAATTGTTCATGAAGGCATACTAGATTCATTATAAGCCTTTTTGTTAAAGATGATATGATAACTAATAAAAAAACGTAAGAGGGACATTCTTGCGTTGAATATTATGCTACTTGTTTGATGCAAAAAATGTTTGGAATAAATGATTTAAGTTTCAAATATAGTTTGGTTATTGGTTCCTCGACATGTTGATTTTAAATATGGATTAGAAATATGACCAAGTCATGAAATAATAAGATATATTTTTATACATAGGACCAAATCCCTCATCATTTCATTTTCCATACATCATTCTTGAATTCCTGAAACCATATATCATTCAAATGTCATATTTTCTTCCCCTTGTTGTATTAAATGAAAATGATTTTATGTTAAAGAAGAAAGTTTCTAGTAGTTTGGCATAAATAGTTTGATAGCAAGGATATATTTTGATTGTTGCATTTATGGTTAAGGGAAGAATTGAAAAGGATGCATTGTTAAATGGTGTTCTATCATAAGTTTAATATTGGACCATGATCTTTATTACATAATTTTATTAAAAATCCAAGAACATGTTTAGGATGACAAAAAGCATTGGTAAAGGGTTATAAGTTTTTGGAAATCGTTGATTGCTTGTTTGTTTTCAGGTCCAATCCATTTAATACTTCCACTTTACATAAATTTTTCATAAATTCCCAATATCATGTTTCATTTTAAATTCATGTTATTTTCCCCTAATGCGTAAGAAAATTCAAAGTTTTTTTTTTTTTTAAGCATGGATGATGGATGTACTAGTAGTCAATGATACTTGACATGACGGATGTGATATGATTATCGATCAATAGTGGGAACAAATTTTTGGATATTGGTTGAAGGTTGATGAATGATATGTTTTGATTATGAACATGTACCATTCTTCCTTATCATTTTCTTCACTTTCCATCCATTACAAAACCCTTAATCTTCCCAATTTCACTATAAATCCCATGTTATTGAATAATTATCAGTTGTAGGAGATATAAGGTATGTAAATGTTTCAAATCAGAAAAATTAGTTTGATTTCAAGTTACTCTTCCTATTTACCTCTATTTGATTATATGCTTGATTTTTGATTGAGTTAGAGCCACTTCTAAAAATAATGTTAAATGCAAAATGGTAATTGATGTTTTACTTGTTGTTGTATGCATACTCTAATATAATATTTATTTTAATAGATGAACTTTCTCAGGAGAGGTAGCAACAGATCTAGCAGAGATAATAGAGGAAATAGAGGAAATTTGAACATAGGGAAACAAGTTGGATGGCAAAGGGGCATAAATAAGAGAGTTAGATTCTTTGTTCATTTTGATGCAGAATCAGAGGAGTTTACTCAACTCCTACAAACTACTCTTCTTAACCTTGTAGGACAAGTAGATTTTATCCTCCCCCACCACCTGTCAGACCTCCATTACAACCTCATCCTAGTATAAGTGGAATTCCTGTATAGCCACAAGTGTCTTTGTTGCCTGAGATTCCAGTCAATGATGGTTGGAATGAAATAATTAATTATCCTCAACCTCATCATCGTGGATGGCCTACTGTATCTTTTCCACTACCTCCACCTCCTCCTAAGAAACCACTTCAACCTGTTGTTTCCATGGCTTCACATGCATTGTCTGCTCAACATCCCAATTAAAATAGAGTTTTATCTCAAGAGATTGAACCTAGAAAAGGGAAGCAACTTTCCATGTCACCTAGTTCTGATTCATCTTCCCATTTTGTTACTTCATAATCTATTCCCCAAAATCATGAGCCTATGAATATCACCTTTGGTGATATGCACCCAGAAGCATCATCAAATGAAGATAAGAAATGTTCCAAGGTATATTTACAAACAAACAAAGTTGATTCATGATCTAGGTGGATATCGGTGGCCACCCACCTTTTTCAACTGGCTCAAAACAACTTTCTGGCAATTTTGGTAATTTACTATTTTTAGCAGTTTTTAACTTCTGGGGCCATTTAGAGGACCTAAATGAAGGTTTTTCAGGATCGAGCTTCTCAATGATAGATGAAGACTCTCATTAATACCCCAAAAATAATCTCCTCAATGATACCTTTCCAACAAGCTATCGTGCGCCCCAAACGAAGATCGTATACCAAAGTTACGCCCTCGAGAAGCTGATACACCAAACTACCCAAAACAAGGTCCACAAAATTGTTGAATTTTCATCTTCTGGGGTTAGGGTTTTGCATTTCATTTATGATAAAAATTCCTATGGATCCTCATTGTAAAATCTTCTGTCGGTGAATGCGAGTAGAAAACACATTTCTTATCAGAGATAAGTTGCCACCATTCTAGCGAGTCTTTCACTCTGTATTT
>CBVK0102139986.1:0-11372 GCA_900067695.1 Picea abies
TTGGTTAGTTGAGAAAAAGATGTGAGTACACTAATATCAATGCTAAAGAAAAATATTTATATATGATATAAATGTTAGAGGGTTGACCGAAGTTTGGGAAAAGGTGGAGGAACTAAAAAATGCACAAAAGGTGAAAATCAACAATGCTAATGAGGGTAGGGGAGGCAACGATGATAGTGAAGAATGAACGAAGGAAAGAGGTAGGAACACTTGCATTGAGATATCAACATCATGGGTGGTGGAAACATAGGAGGGTGGATGAAAAAATACTAGCATGGAGTTAGTGACTGCATGAAGAAAAGAAAGCCTAACATAGAAAATGGGTAAAAGGGATGAATTGTTGCTAACGTGGTACCATCAATTGCATGAGACATTGGAGATATGAAAGTGGTCCTATAGTTACAATATACAATATATAATGACATCGAGGACCAATGTACAAGGGAAGATATGACAAGGAGGAATGTAATACCCTGGTTTTGAGTCCTCGAATTAATAATGTATTTTGTTTAATTGGTGAAAGGTTGGAGTGTCTGGAAAATTAAAAGAGGACAGAGCGCCTAGGAAATGTAATATTTTGATCATTATTAATAATAAAGTACCTTGCTTGCTATGAAATGGACAAAGACAAGATTATAGGGGGCTATGATTCCACAAGAGAAGGGGTGCTGGTGGACTAAACCTTTACACATTTTTTAATTAATTATCACCCATGGTTGTGTTGGGGGGCATATGAGGGGGTGTATGAGTCTCTTAGGGAGACCATGCTGGCCTTGGAGTGCCTATATACTTAAGCCATGTTCTTGATTTTCTTGGGGTTTAAGCAGTTGTTCAAATATTCAGTTGTGGGATCAGTCACTCTTTCATTTTTTTGTCTTGTTTTTTCCTTCAAATCTTGCTCTGGGTATGGGCATGGGAAATTAATTAAGGGAAGAGAAGAGTCATGGTTTACTAGTTGTAAGTGATTGATTATTATTATTATAGTAATGGATTGATTATTAAATGCATGGATGCATTGGAAATATTATAAATGTTTCCACAGTTTTGAGTCCTGGAGAGTTCCAGCATTGAGATTCTTAACCAGATGCATTAGATCTCTGGAAGGATGTGGAAAACCTAAGGGAATACATGGCAGTTAAGGGGGTTCAATCTCCTGGGTTTTCTAGGATAGGAGAATAGAGATGGTGAAATTTGGATTGATGTGCATTGAGAAAACTTGAAATCTTGAGTGTTGAATGGTTTGGGAAGCTCACTGTTGTCCTCGAACTTGTCCTTGTGGATTCCTAGCCTTGGCTCATGGGTGAATTTTTGTTGAGACTTGGAACAAAAATTTCTAAGGTTGGGTGGAATTTCCCTGGTCTACATCCAGTTGGTGATTATTTTTCTAAAGATAAGTTCTATCTGTCATGGTGTTTCTTTGCTTATACCTAATTATTTATGTTGTGTATTGTTTATTATCTCTAATATATGCATTACTAATGTTCCTTCTTCTTGTCTATTGTTGTGCATGGCATGTTGTTATTTATTTTATAGTTAACATGAATCTTGATAACTCCATGTGTTATTTCATGCTTCTTTTTTAAGTTGTTGGTATCATATATTAAAAATTAGTTCAAGAAGAGTTTCTTGAGGTAATGTGCCCAGTCTTTGAGGCTAGGGATGTGATAGAGTGGTATCATAGAGTCTTGGAGGGAATTCTAGCAGTAGCGTTCTTGACTTATGGTGGTGGATGGGTGCGTGAAAGAGTGGTATCATATATCGGTTTCTTTGAAACACTAGGCCTTGAAGGGCCCTCCTACAAAAATTCTTGCAGTATTACTTGAATTAGTTAGTGGCTATCGAACAACGTCAATGTCAAGACCACCTTGTGAATAGTGCTCGGGCAATCCCACACATCTCTAGAGTTCCAACAATCCCTTCCCTTTACGATCTGAGCATCTGAGTCAATATTTATGCTACAAGAAACAAATTCACATCAACCCTTAATCAAGCTCCCAAGTGGGTTATACACCGTTGATCTGTGGACTACATAAATATTTATCCCGGGGAGATAGTGGACTGAATTGTTTATAATCCTAAGGAACCTTGGCATTATTCATGTCTAAAAAGAGAGTTATGGAACCGTGTGGGTGTTACGTGAAATATATAATTTTGGTCAAGGTTCTCGATGGGTCAATGCCCTAGATATCGGATATCAAAAAAATATAAGCGGTTTCATGTGCGGGGATTCGATAGCCTGGTGGGCCCATGTTGGACCCCTAGAAGTTTTAATTATTTTCCCTCATTGATAGCCCGATATCCAAATATGCTAGTGGGTCAATGCTCCAATTCCCTTGGTGGGCTAGTGGGCCAATGGCTAGGTCATCTAACACATCCAACACATATGGAAGGGTCCACATGGATGATGCATCAGATAGGAAATGTTAGCGGGAAGAAGAGTGTGAAAGGTGATTAGTGCAACATCATCTATCTCAACAGTCTATTGACAAAAAACTGTGGCCATTCCGATCAATCATGAAAACCCTAACCACAAAAATATTTTTAATCATCTATCTCGTCAGATCCATACCAGTGCCACATGTATCATTTTGGTTATCCCATGTGTCACAAGGATAAGGTGTCATGTGTTTAGGTGTCAGATGGACCTTCCACCTCAACGCCTTAAGTGTCGACCATTGGATATGGAGACCGAGAGGTCTTGTTCATTGATGAATATTAGGAGGGAGTTTGTTGCACCAGATCCCTAGACCCTTAGGATATCCCAAGGCCTATCCTTAGTTGACGTACCTGGGGATCCAATACCCAATATCCCAGTTTCTTGATGCTCTGATGGGTGAATACCCTGAGTAACTAGATATCGAAAGAATATAAGTGAGGTCACGTGTGGTAAGCTAATACTTGATAGTCGAGTGGGCCAATGGGCCATATCAGACCCCCATAAGTTTCCAAGACTGTCTTAGTGTGACATCTCAATGCCCCGATATCTTGGTAGTTCAGTGGCCATGTCAGCTACCATGTTAGCTTCCATTACGGCATCATGTCAGTAGTTACTTCATCTGCCACATCATCCATAAAACTTGCAAGGGCTCACGTGGATGCCATGCCAGCTCGAGAGACCTTTGTAGAAGGGGGAAAATGGAAGAACTTTATAAGGAAATATTTTTCTACTCCGAGATCATAATTGAGAAAATGAATAGTCATTAGAAATATCTTAGAGAAAGGAATCCATTTATGCACCCAAAAAATTGTTGTAAGTAGTAGAGGTCACATTCAACTAGGAATAATATGATTGGTGACCTTAAGAAAGGAAAATAAATATGTATATGTATATGTATATGTATATGTATATGTATATGTATATATTCTTTTTTTCTAACAAAAATTATGTTGCATGCACACTTTCTTGCATAAATAGGAGTATAAAAAAATCACTTCAAGATAAGAATGCAGATTTGGGAAATGGAGGAAGGACAGGGAGCCTTCAATCATTAAAGAGAAACCAAAGGTCAAAATATCAGTGTTGGGAATCGAAAGATAGAATCTAATGGTCATATAAGTAGAGTGGAACCAAAAACATTAATGGAGAATGTAATAATCTTGAAAATAAAAGTGCAAAGTTACAAATAAGAAAATGAAAAGATAATGAAAAAACATAATCAAATAAATTCCCAAAGGATGCAAAGCCTAAATCAGTTGCAAAGACAAACAAATAATGGATCGGGTTCAAGACAAGGGAAAAAAGGAAGGAAGTATGAAAGAAGAGATGACTACAAAAGATCCAATCATTCAATATGGGTTAGTGGAACTCATATACATCACTCACATCCTTATTCAACCATGAAGTCTTATGCATATAAGTATTCAAGGAGAAGTCTAGAAATCTCTCTTGTTAGACATCAAAGAAGAAGACATCAAGGAGAAGTCTAGAAATCTCTCTTGTTAGACATCAAAGAAGAAGACATCAGTGGGATGGTTTACAAGAAGAGTTGAGGAAGCTTAAGCCACCATCCTTTGATGGTGAAAGATAAATGGAAGATGATATTTAATCTTGGTTTCTTGGAATAATGAAGTTTTTTTAGTTTCACAACTATTACTTTAATCTAGAAGCCAGAATTTCCACTTACCATTTGCATGAGAAAATTTCCATGTGGTGGGACCAGTTAAATAAAGTTGAACACATCAATGAGAACATGATCACTTGGAAGAAGTTTAAGATTTATTTTCACAAAGACTATCTTTAAGAGCACTATGATGACAAGAACATGCAATAATTCTTTGAACTTAAGTTGGGGATCATGGCCATGGGAGAATATGAAAAGAAGTTCTTAGGATTGCTAAAGTATGTGGTATTTATCAAGGATGAAAAGGTAAATATACATAGATTTTTGAGTGGACTTCCATCATTTCATAAGGAAAATATTCAATATGATGAGCTTATAACTTTGACAGAAACCATTAGAAAAGATAAGTACTTATATGATCAAGGCAAGAGAACAAAATATTTGCAAAATTCTTGGAAGGGTGAGAAGAAGGAGTAGTCCAATTAGAGAAGGAATGGATTCAAACCTCATTTCAACATAAACATCCCCAATAAAAATAATAAAGATAATTTGGATAAGAATGAGTCTAAGAAACAAGACTTCTTGGGAAAAATGGGAAGACCATCAACCCAATGTTAGGGATGTAAATAATACAACATGTACAAGGATTTCCCTCACAGAGGAGATAAAATGAATACCATGCACAACATCCAAGAAGATACTACAATATAAGACATTGGAATAGGTATTCCAAGAGTATATGCAACCTTAGAAGATCGACAATTATAATACCAATCCCATATGATTGAAGTGGAAGGTAAGATCATTAGTCAACCACTTGTTATTTTAATTGACTCAGGAGCAAGACATTGTTACATTGATCCTAAAGTAGTGGAAAAATTACATTTGGATAAAATTAAGATCGAGAAATCAAGTTTGGTTCAAATAGCCACTGGAACCAAGAGAAGGATCAATGAGACAGTCATAGGTTTTCCAATAAATCTGAACAAAGTAAATGTAGTTGTTGATATGCATATCATACCATTAGGATCTTATGTTATCCTAATCAAAATGGATTGGTTGGAAAAACATCATGTTTTCCTAGATTTCTATAACAAGTCATTTACATGTCTTGATGAAGAGGGAAAACATAGCATTATGAAAGGAATTCCAACAACGATTTCTATAAGGGATATTTTATCCTTACAACTAAGCAAGTGTTCTTTTTACCAAGAATAGATCCATTATTTGGGGCACATTATTTAAGAACAAGAAGTAGTAGTAGATCCAAAGAATATTGAAGCCATTAGAGAGTGACCATGATCTGGGTGGAAATAAGTGACCACCCACCTATTCCACTGGCTCAAAACAAGGGTTTCCACCTTGGCAGTTTGTCTACATCTTTTTAGGTCCTAAACTTCCGAGGTCGTTTTGAGGCCCTGAATAATGTTTTTTGGGACTGCCACAGTCACATTGTAGAATTTGTCCAAAGTTTCATGGAAAAAAGTGTATTCCTCAGATAGACCTTTCAAACAAACTATTGTGTGCCCCAAATGAAAATCATATGCAAAATTTACACCCTTGGAAAGTTGACATACCAACTTACCCCATCGGGGCCCATATGACTTTTTGTGTTTCATCTTTCAGGGTTAGGGATTTGGATTTTATTCATGTTAAAAATGCCTATATAGCCTCATTTTAATCATCATCATCTTCTTTATAATGAGCATATCCATCACATCCATTCTCATAGATAAGATGCCACCATTCTAGTGAGTCATTCACTCTATAAATTTACATCTTTTGTACATTTTCTCATTAATAAAAATTGTGCATTACTGTATCTCTCTATTTATTGCAACATCTTTGCATATTTCTTTATTATATCTTTGCCTTCATTTCATTCTAAAAATAATCTGGATTAGACCATCTCCAAATAATGTTTCAAAAGTTAGATCTTTTATGGGATTAATTGAATACTACATGAGGTTTATAGAAGGGTTCACTAATATTGTTCATCCCATCACTTATTTACAAAAGAAGGGAATTAAGTTTTTATGGAAAAAAAAGTGTGAACATAATTTTAATTTGTTAAACAAATTACTTATTAGTGCACCTATTTTAAAGATTGTTGACCCAAATGAGAATATTGTGGTTTGTACAGATGCATGCAAGGAAGGACTTTGTGGATTCATTACTAAAAATGGACACGCCATTATTTATGAGTCCATAAATCTTAAAGAACATAAAGGGAACTATGTCATGCATGATTTAGAGATTGTTGTCATAGTTCATGCTTTGAAGAGGTGGAGGCATAATTTAATGGGAAATAAATTTGAACTAAGGACATACCATAGTGCTCTGAAGTACATTTTTGAACAACCAACTTTGAATGTTAGGAAGACGAGATGGCTGGAAGTTTTAAGTGAGTATGATTTTGACAACAAACATATCATGGGAAAGGAGAGTAAAGTTGTTAATGCACTCAACAGAATGGTACATCTTATGCATGCTACAACCAATAGTATGAATTATTGATATTTAAAGAGAAGTGTTTTGGATGTTGTTGTTACAGACCAAGATTACCTATAAGTAAGAGACGATTTACAACACAAAAATGTACAACATAAATTCAAAGGGTATGAGATTAAGAACGATGGAATACTTGTGGTTAAGATTAAAATTTATTTTCCTAATTCTAGAGAACTTATGAACTTAGTGTTAAAAGAAATGCATAATGTTCCATATGTCGGAGATCCTAGTAACCAGAAGACAATTGCAACAGTAAGAATCCGATTTTACTAGCTTATGATGAAGAAGGATGTTGCTAATTACATTTCCAGATGTTTGGAATGTTAGATATTGAAATCTCAACATAGACACCAAATGGGTTTGCTATAGTCATTACCAATTCCATAGAAGAAATGGGAAGAGGTAACCACTTTTTTAATCACTGTGTTTCTAAGGAAAACAAGGAAACATATTCAATAATGGTAGTAACGTGTTGATAAATTGATGAAAGTTGTTCATTTCATCCTTCTAAAAATGACTCATACAACAACCAATATTGCAAAAAAATTACATGAAGGAGATTGCAAGGTTGCATGAAATACCTAAGGCAATTGTTTCAGACAGAGATACAAAGTTTACTTCAAACTTCTGGAAGGGATTATTAAATATATTTGGTATAAATCTGAACTTTAACACAACATATCATCCCTAGTAAGATGGGAAAACATAGAGGGTCAACCAAGTAATTGAATATATGTTGAGAATGCATGTGATGGATAAGCCATCTAAGTGGGAAGATTACTTGCATTTGGTAGATTTTTCCTACAATAAAGGTTATCAAGATTCGTTGAATATGAACCCATTTGAAACTTTGTATGGTAGAAAATGTGATACTCTAGTAACTTGGGACAACCCAACAGAAAAATTGGTACTTGGGCTGGAATTGCTCAAGCATATGGAATACCATATGGTTAGAATTAAGTAGAATTTAAAGGCAACACAAGATAGACAGAAGAGTTATGCAAATAAGAACATGACAACCTGAGAATTTAAAGTAGGAGAGCTTGTGATTTTGAAAGTGAACCCCAATAACAATTCATTGAAATTAGGTAGTTGTACAAATCTAGCAGCCAAATTCTATGGTCCATTTGAGATATTGGACAAAATATATTTGCATTTCCTTCTTCCATGAGTGTACGTAATGTATTTCATGTCTCTTTGTTGAAAAAGTATGTAGATGATCCTAACCATGTTATTTATTGGCATTTGATTCAAGTGGAGCCAGAGGTGGAATTTTAGGTCCAGCGAGTGTGCATATTAGAAAGAAAAGTCAAAGTGCTCCAGAATTGAGTCATAGAATTAGTAAAAATTCAGTGGACCTACTGTGGTCATGAAGATGTTACTAGGGAACATGAAGATGCCATGCAGACAGAGTACCCGTGAATTTTTAAATAATTTTGAAATTATGATTTATGTTTTATATATGCACGGAGGACAGTGCCAAAATAAGAGGGAGGGAATGTAATACCCTGATTTTGATTCCCCGGATTAATAATGTATTTTGTTTAGTCGGTGACAGGATGGAGTGCCACAATAATTAAAAGGTTGGAGTACCTAGGAATCATTACTAATAATAAAGTGCATTGTTGGTTGTAGAATGAACAATGAAAATAGTATAGGGGGCTATAATTCCATGAGAGAGGCAGGACTGAGGGACTAAACCTTTGCACCCTTTTTAATTAATTATCACCCATGGTTCTGTTGGAGGGCATATGAGGAGGTGTATGAGTCTCTTGGGGAGACCATGTTGGCCTTGGAGTGCTTGAATACTTAAGCCTCGTTCTTGATTGTCTTTAGGATTAAGATGTTTCTCAGTTGTTTAGTAGTGGAATCAATCTCTCCTTCATTTTTGTGTCCTATTTTTCCTTCCATTCTTGCTCTGGGTATCTTCATTTTTGTGTCCTATTTTTCCTTCCATTCTTGCTCTGGGTATCGACATGGGAAATGAGTTAAGATAAGAGAAGAGCCATGGTTTATTGGATGTAAGTGACTACTAATTATTACAACAACGGATTGATGCCTAAATGCATGGATGCATTGGAAATCTGATAAACCTTGCCAAAACTATGAGTCCTGGAGATTTTCAGCATTGAGATTCTCAACGAGATGCAGTGAATCCCTGGAAGGAGGTGGACAAATTGAAGGATTACATGGTAGTGAAGGGGGTTATATCTCTTGGGTTGTGCAGGCTAGGAGAAGAGATTCGATGAACTTTGGATTGTTGTGTGTTGAGAACCTGAAATCTTGAGTGTTGACTAGTTCGGGAAGTCGAGTGTCATCCTGGAACCCATCATTGTGGATTCATATCCCTGGCTCAGGGGTGACTTGTTGCTGAGACTTGGAACACAAGTTTCTAAGGTTGGGTGGAACGTCTTTGGTTTGTAGCCAGTTGGTCACTATTTTTGTTAAAGATAAGTGCTCTTTTTCATGGTGTTTCTTTGCCTCTGCCTAACTATTTTCACTGTGTATTGTTTATTATCTATATGCATTTCTAATGTGCCTCCTTCCTGGTCATTGTTGTGGGTGGAATGTTTTTCTATATTTTATAGTTAACATGAATCTTGATAATTGCATGTGTTATTTCATGCTTCTTTATTTAGTCGTTGGTATCAGATATTGGAAATTAATTCAAGAAGAGGTTCTTGAGGTAACATGTCCGACCTTTGAGGCTAGGGATGTGAGAGAGTGGTATCAGAGCGTGTGGGAGGGAATTCTGGCAGTAGCGTGCCCGACCCGTGGCGGTGGTTGGGTGCATGACAAGGAAGGGTTCAGTGATTATTTCCATGTGGAAATAAGTCATCTTGTTTTGGTCCTTACCAAGACAATGAATTAGAGAGTCAACCACTAGTTCTGTGTAAGAAGAAGTCATCTTATTTTGATCTTTACCTAAGACAATGACTTCGAGAAAGCCAATCACAACAAAGTGACCAAAAAACTAGACTAAACAAGAAAATCACAACAAAGTGACCAAAAAACTAGAGTAAACAAGAAAGACAAAAAAAGAGGAGGGGAGAAAGGAGACATAAAAGAAAAATTATTGCAACGAGAAAAGAGGACACCCCTAATTTCTTAATAGAGAAAATACTAACAGTAATTACAAAATGCCCAATTGGCCCTACAAAACTTCATTCAACTTGATGAACCATATCAAAATATCAAAATATGGAAACATTTTGACACTAGTACAACTAGTGACTATCTTGAACTACCAAGGAATAAAGGCGTGCCTTGTCCTAAATATTCACATGACAAAAAAAAAAACTGAGACGAAATGAGCAAAGGCAAAAAGGCCAAGAGAAAGGAGAGGAGACACTCCCTTAGCTGGTCAATGAATTCCTTAACCCAATTGTGCATTCGAACAATTGGATGCATAAGCAGCTAATTTGACTTTGTTGTTTGTGTGTCAAATTCCCCAAATACACAATCGACTTACGTTTGTGTTGATGAAGAAAAGAAAAGTGAGGAAGGCTAGCAAAAGAGGAGGCCTCAAAGAAACCCCGAGATTGCACAAAAGAGACGAAGAGTCAAGTTTAAGTTTAATAAGAATCATTAAGAAGGTGAGAGGAAAGACTGGGAACCGAATGGAGGGAATACGTCTTTCCTTCACGGAAAAATAACAGCTAACCCGTGTAGATATATTAATTTCCAACGTAGTTTGCAATTGTTGAGTAGAATGCTCACCTAAATCCTAGTCTCTTAAGTGATAACGTTGCTTTAATTTCCTACGTAATTCGCAATTGTTAGGTAGATTGCTTGACTAAATCCCTAGTTTCTTCCTTAACTGATAACCTTGATTTAATTAAACCCTAGTGGTTATTTTCTTGGTACCTTCGAAAGTTGTGTCCGTTGAGAAAAAACTCCTTATTGGCTTAAGATTTGCACGCATCATTGTGTTCTCTCAGAATTCTCCTGATAGCAATAAGTTAGCACGCATTCGGGTGTTCCATTCCATCCGGATCCCCTTGAAAGCCGCATCGAGAATTCCATACCACACGGGATGGAATTCGACGGGGGCAATTTGCCCGTCAAAACGGTAAAAAAATTTACAAACCGTCAACATTCTTTCTTAAATGTGTCAAAAATATGCATCGAAAATATGTTAACTTGACGGACTGTTCCAATTTGAAATTCTATATATCCATCACCCCTTCAAAGCTTGCCAATTTTTGTTGATGAAATGATAGTGCCACAAATAATTAAGAAGGAAATATTTCTTACCATTAAATATGTTTCACAACAATTTCGACAAGTCTGCAATTGGTTTATAACAATTCACAAATAAACAAATGTTCACATGAATTCAAGATGAGTGATGAAGATGCAAATTTCTCCATCCGATCTTCAACTAATTGTAATTGAATTTTATTTCTTACATAGGAGATAAAGAATAGAAGCCATGACATGATCATGTCACTAACACACCAATCTACACTTAGTCTATCCGTTTAACTTATCAATATGGCCAATCTTATTGGCGATACAAAAATTCAAATGAATAAATGGTTTGCCTACTGTGTCCTGCACATTATTTGAATGAATTAATAAACCACGACTTTCAAGTCTAGTTGTCGGACATCCGATCTGGTTGCTTCTTCGACCCGCAAACATTCGCTTGACGAACCATCAACCTCAATGACTGAGCAATTTTCAGTGAAATTGAGGTCATCTGCATGCAATCGTGTTTTCTGATATGCCTCACCTTGATCATATCGCTGATTCGATCTCCTCTTCTCAGTAAAGAGCCGAATTCGATTCAACGAC
>CBVK0102140006.1:0-11184 GCA_900067695.1 Picea abies
ATAACAGTAATATTATGAGGATCAGATTATAATAGTTTAGTAGCCTTGGCATCAACTTTATTAGTTCCATTTTAAATGGTAGTTAGATAGGGTGGAACAGTCTAATAATGTGTAGCTATTTTAATTGTTGATTAGTTTTACATTCACCTAATAGTTTCAATTTCAGTGGTGATATAATTTGGTTATTGATGATTTAATTATGAGTAAGGAATTTACCCCTTCGATTAGATTAACAACCGCTTTTGCATTTAGATAAATGGTTAAAGATGTTTAATGCATTGAGCGCCTATAATAGTTTTTTCCTTACGTTAATTTTAATTTTTTTTATTATAAGTATTGGGATTATCACCTTATAGCAGCCCTAAATGTTCTCCCAACAAGGAACTAGATAAGGACCTATTGAATTATTGAATGTATTTTTGTAAGGTTGTTGCAATGCTCGATTTTATGTTGGGATGAAGGGTTGGAATTATCTCGGTTGTGCATGGGTTCCTAGTGCACCCATCGCACTGTGGAAACATGATTTCTTGAGATTGGATCGTTTCATGCATGGATCAAGAAGCACACATGATAACTTGACTGAGGATCGTGTGCCACCCGATGTGGTTGATGACTGTTGTTTTTATGGTGTTACTTGTTTTGAAACTTTTGTGTTTGTCTCTCTCTCGTCGGGAAGGTTATAGTTAATGGTCATCGAAGAAGATGTGTCGAGTTGTTGATGTTGTCCTTTAGCTTGTAGGTGTTGTCTTGATTGTGTCGGGCGATTAGTCGGTTTAATATTCCTTTTTATTATCACATGTTTCTTCCAATTGCATGATGTGATGGAATGTTGGTTCATTGTTGTCTGTTGCCTAAAAGTGTAAGTGGTGTTGATTTTCAAGTTGTGTTGATTAATTGTGGTTGTTGATTTCCTTCCTTCTTAAAACAAAAAAAAACATTGTGCTTTCTTGCATCGCATGTGGTCGTAATGACAGGGGTCATTACAAAACCATCCTGCAAGTTTCCTTTTCAAATATTGTTTCTTCCCATGCATCGTCCATTTTTCTTACATAAATCAAATTTTTGGACAAGCCTAGGATGTGCAGAACACCAGGCAGTGTTCTAATCCTTCCGTCTATGAGCCTCAACTTGACTTTTCCTCATCCTATGATTCTGGTTCTCGAATCATCTCCTAATAAAACATTACCTCCATCATACCTTTCATATTTGCAGAACAACTCCCTATGGGGATTCATATGAAAGGATGCACCAGAGTAAACCAACCATGCCTCAGGACCTGAATGTGTGCTTGAAGAATCCAAGTACACATCCCCTCTTTCTTCCTTGTAGATATTTTCTTCTGTAGAATGAGATTCTTGAGATCCCTTCTTTTTCTCAACTTTGGATCTACACTGCTTCTTTTAGTTCGCTTATTTTCCACATCTCCAACATACCTTTACAAAATTTCTGAGAGATTTATATCTACCCTTAGACTTAGATCTCCCACTTGAGAAATTAGATCTATTTCTTTCCTTGGAACATCCTCCTGCAAATAATGCATTTGTTCTCTATCCTTAAATATTCTTGAGTCTCATCTCCTTCAACACCAAGGATGATACCACTTCATCAAAGATCAAGGTAGTTGTATTACTACCTATGGCCACAACCAGGCTATCCCATGATTATGGTAAAGAAAGAAGTAAACTGATACATTTATATTCATCTAAAATTTTAATCTCAATGGATACTAACTGACTTACCATGGTATTGAAGCCATTCAAATGCTCTTCCACTAAGTCTCCATCTCTCATCCTGAATTTATACATCTTCTTTCTCAGGAATAGTTTATCCAGTAGGGACTTAGAATGATACAACTTCCCCAACTTATCCCATAAATACTTGGTTGTAGATTCCTCTGACACATTCAATAATACTGAATCTGAGAGACACGGTTAGATTGTGCTCTTTGCCTTCCGATCCAAATTTTTCTAGTCATGTGTTGAAACTCCTGTAGGTGTAGTACCTAGATCTACCATGATCCATTGATCTCTGTCCACCAATGGATCTTCCATCTTGAGTTTCCACAACTCAAAACTTTTCCCATTAAACTTCTCGATCTCTATTTTTGAATTGCTTGCCATTTATTTTCACCTAAAAAAATAAATACCACAGATCTCCCACTGTAACAAGGATTATCACAGTCTTAATCCAAACCCTTGACCACAAAGGTGTCCCCCTGAAGCCAACAAAGATATGATACCAAATGTAGATTTTAACCTTGTACAATATTTACTGCAAAAGGTTCTCCAAGGCTTTGCACTATATAGCTTACACGTTACAAAATTTATAAATGCTACAAGTACCCCTCGAAGTGGACACTTGCATCAACAACACAACAAAGGCATCGATAAGGTTCTCCAAGGCTTTGCACTATATAGCTTACACGTTACAAAATTTATAAATGCTACAAGTACCCCTCGAAGTGGACACTTGCATCAACAACACAACAAAGGCATCGATACACATGTATATATATATATATATATATATATACACACACACACACACACACACACGCAAATAAAATAATACACCCACTATGAGTTCAAGATGTAACTTAAGATAATAAAATTGGGTGGCAAGGATAACACTCAATCCCACAACCACTTGGGTGGGGATGATAATGCTCAATCCTAAAACTAGTAGTGCTAGACCGAATGAATACACACACACACACAAACATATCTTAAGAACTAGTGTACATCCATCTTAACTCTAGATCCATCATGATATTAGAGGTATCAAATCTCTTGAGATGCAAACGTTTTTTAGAGCACAAAAATTGAAGAAATATTTTCACCTCAAGTAATTTGATGCTTCTCGACGAATTATAGATCTAGAGGTAAGATGGATCTACACTAATATAACATAAAAACGTTTCTACAATCTTTTGATTCATGATAAGATATATTGTCACTAATGTAGTTTGGTTTATCTAAGAAACAAAAATACACTCAACTAAAGATCTATTTACATTCAATATGATGACCAAAACCTTATTTTTATTTATTTTGATTTTTTCTTTCTAGTTATAGTCTCCAATATAAATGAAATTATAAGCTTATGTGTCAAAGAAAATTCACTCTCAAAACCTGGAACTGATTTGGAGGCACATTCGATCCATGGAAATGCATGTACAACATCCAAAACTGAAGTTCCTTCAAATGCACACTACATTCCCATACAAGATTTTGGAGGTTTAATCCTTAATTTGGTCAATCTCTATGCTTAAACATGTCATTCGTAGTTTACATAGAATCGATCAAACCTTAGATTTGGCAAGTTAATTCTATATAACATAAATTACCCATGCATTTCAATATTTGATACAACATAAATTTGCTATGGTTTCATGGAAATTATTATGCATATCCCAATTATCCATGAAATTGATAATTGGAATAAATAAACCATTTTATTCACCTTTGAACTTGATTGTATTATCTTTGAACTTCAACCAAATTCTAACACAAGAATAATACTTTGGTTATCAATTTAAATTTTCATGTTTTGTATAGAAAATGTACCATAAACTCTGTTAAGATGTGATTAGATTAGTTTTGTTTATTGAATATTTTTTTTATCAAATAAATTAGGTAAGGACTAACTAATTTGTAATTACTATAATTATCAAAAAATCTATTGTAGTTATTATGATTTTGTCAGCCTTATGGACAATTTTTCGAGAATCTTAATTTCCTCTCAAAATAAATTAAGTTCACTATGGAATTAAAGGATATAGAATCTTGGTTTTTTATGTCCTGATCTACAACAAACATGATTGACACCTTGGCCATGAGGTATATAGAAAAAACACTCATGCTGAGAGTTATCTTCATGCCAACTCTCATCACCATCCCACTCATCAGATAGGGTTTTGAACACCCTAACCATGAGGGCTATTAGAATGTCTAACGAGGACCAACTCAAACAAGAGAAATATCACCTTACCAAGGTTTTCAAGAGAGTAGGTTACAATAATAAGGAGATAAAAATTGCAATAAGAAGAGCCTTGGTAAGGGTAGGAGGTGAGCATGTTCTAGAAACAATCACTTTGGTAAGATGGCTCACCTTTCCTGATTAACGGAGTCAGAAACATTATCATCAAATTCTAAGAAAGAAAGAGATTCCAACCTATTTTAAATCCTTGGAAACCATCAGGAAAAATATGGGACTAATGAAAAACACTTTCGACCATCGTCAACACAAAGTCATCTATAAGGTAGAGTGCTCTTGTGGAAAATGTTGCATCAGAGAAATTGGATGACCTTTTCTCATAAGGATTAAAGAGAATGAATTTGATATAAGGAATGAACACGCACACTCCTCAGCATTAGATGAGCATTCCAATGGAACCAAACACCATGGACGTCTCAAAGACACCAAAATACTAGCCAAAATAGATCAATACTTTAGGTGTAGAATCAAAGAATCTATTGAAATCATTAAACACCCAAACAACATTAACAAGGTTGGATGTTTGGAGATCGGTGAGAACTTTCTTTCCTTAATCCACAATAAAAGAAGCAGTTAATATTATCAGGTTCACTCTCATATTTTTCTTTTTATCCTTCCCATGTTTGTTCCTACTTTTATTTTCACCTCCCTCTTTATCTATATGGTTTACCCTTTCAATTGTTTCTTTGTTATCTTTTGGTGGTATTTTATATTTTACCTTACCTTTCCTTAGGTTCCATATTTTTAAAAATATTATAATTTGAATATTAATATTTATAATCTTTATATTTGTTTTGTTCAGGGATGTTATTATCATTAAGTTTTCTTTATTCGTTATGTTTAATAGTATTTTTTATTCCTTTTAGGATTAATACTCTGTTGGTATGTTATATTCTACTTTATAGGTTTGTTTGGTTTTGATATTTACATCATAGGTATGTTTACATTATGTCCTAGATATGACATATAGTTTAAGATTATGACATTAATTACCTTGACATATGACCAGAATAGTCATCATAATAGTATTTTTACGAGTAGATCATATTTTGTATATCATTTATTGTATGATTATTATTATTATTATTACCATTATGGTATTAGTCGCTGTTGAAGGTGTAGAGGGACTATAGTGTTAGATAATTCGTTGACTTCATATTAATATGTCCTTTGACTATAAATATTTGCATAATCTCTATTGTTCAAATTAGATAACTAATAACATTATTTTTTATATAATAAAAAAAGTATTATATGTCATCATCTCATTGCAGAACAGATTCAAAGTATTATTGCCAACCTCGCTATTCCTAATGTTTTAGATGTTTATATTCCAAATTTTTGAGCATCGAAGCTCTTTTTTAATTTTTTTATTTTTATTGAAATGTTTACATACCAAAAGTTTTGAGAATTGACACTCTTTTTGAGGTACTTGAATAAGCCTAACAACTTATTTTTATTGAAATGTTTACATACCGAAAGTTTTGAGCATCGACACTCTTTTTGAGGTACTTGAATAGGCTTGAAAAATTGAACGTTTACATAGTGCGTGGGCCTTAAATAGGCCTGAAAACCTTAATTTTTTACTTAAATAGGCATGTCAGAGTACATTTTTCCTCCAATTTTTGCATACAATCTTGCAGTGAATTTGGGCAATATTGTTGTCCACCACCACTCTCATAGTCATCATATCTTTCATATTTCTTCTATGTTTGGAATGAAATTTATTCATCATTGAAGATACATATATTCTTTACTGATTCACTAGTCGTTTCTTGTTCACTGGTTCGTTGGTTCATTGGTTGTTTCTTGTTGTTGTTTGGTTCAACTTTGCAAGGTTGAAGTTTTTCACCTACAGTTGAACCTGTTGGTTCTTTCTCACTGTTTTTTTTCTTTCTTGTTTCTTTTGTTTGCTTCGAATTTGCAAGGTTGGAGTCCTGCACCCACATTTGGATCTATTTTCTCACTTTGCAGGGTTCAAGTCCTACACTCGCAATTGGACCTATGATTCTTCCATTCATCATTGATGAGTAAGTTTCAATACCATATTTTCATTTGTATTCGTTGTTTACTGTTTACTATTTATAGTTTCGAAGTAAAAAAATTTAAGTATTTATTCATCATTCTTATCCTGTAGACTTTCCATAGAGGTTGGCATATCTTTTTCTCCTGCTCTTAAATTTTCATCAATTTTTTTCCCCAAACTCTGCACCATGTGCATGCCAATGTCTCCTACACAAATCCAACTATCATTTTTTCTAGCATTACAAATCTCGGACCTTTGTCGTATGTGATGAAGTGGAAATATAACACCTCAATTGAATAATGAAATTATTTAGCCTTCGCACCTTTCCCTCGATGATATTCCCACCTTGCCCAGGAATGAGTACCTACCTATCCTGTACGAGAATCAAACTCGTGTCTTTCACATGAAAAGACGATGTCAATCTTGTTGTCTTTGCAAAATTTTCTTCTATAAGAAAACTACAGGTAGGTGTAGAAGGGATAAGTATGATACAATGGTAACCAAGCTGCAACAAAATCACACACCATTTCCAAGAATTATCCATATTTATCGGTGACATATTTTAGTAAGTTATAAAGAAAAAAGTTCTAGGACCTAGATTTCAAAACCTGGGTAATTCCAACACTTGTTATTGCACTTTGTAGGCTTGAAATCCTACACTCACAATTGGACCTGTGATTCTGTCGTTCATAATTGATGAGTAAGTTTCAATACCATATTTTCATTCGTATTCATTATTTACTGTTTACTATTTACAGTTTGCAAGTAAAAATGTTTAGGTATTTATTCATCATTCATATCCTGCAGACTTTCCATAGAGGTTGGCATATCTTTCCCTCCTACTCTTAATTTTTTCTCCAAACTCTGAACCATATGTATGAAAATGTTTTGTGCACAACTCTGGTTGTCATTTTTTCTAGCATTACAAATCCTGGTCCTTTGCCTTATGTGACAAAGTTTAAATCTAATGCCTCAGTTAAATAAGGAAATTATTTATCCTTCCCACTATGCCCTCGATGATATTCCCACCTTGCCTAAGAACGAGTACCTACATGCCTTTGCAAAATGTTCTTGTAGAAAAAAATTGCAGGTAGGTGTAGAAGGGCTAAGTATGATACAAAGGTAACCAATATGAAACAAAATTGCACACCATTGTCAGGAATTATCCATCTTTATTGGTGACATATTTCATTAAGTTATAAAGAGAAACTTCTAGGACCTTAAAGTTCCAGGACAGTGTCTACATTGTATAGGAACAAGAAAAGGAAAAAACAAATTGAGACCTTGGAAAATGATGACATTGACTACCTCATGAGAAAATACCTAGTGACATGTACTCATTACTATAGACATAGAGTAAATGATTTGAGGAAATTGATATGTCATGCATATACTAGAAAAGCTTCATATAATTCAGGTGGAAAAACAGTCAACTCTGTATTATTGATGCCTTTTAACAAGTCCCATTTCTTCCCACTCAACAAAGAAATGTTAGATACCTTGTCAAAGCTTTATGACAAACTACAACTTCTGTTCATAGATGAGGAATCCTTGATTGGAATTTGCTTCTTATATTCCATTGACAATAAACTGAGAAACATAAAACATGTCCAAGCCAAATACTTTGGAAACCTTGATATGGTATTTTGAGGGGATATTTACTAGGCACAACCCATACAATATTCTCTCATATTTGATCAACCTATGGTCAACATGAAAACAATGACGCATGAATTTTGGAAAGACAACATAAATTTCTTTGAATTACATACTACAATGCGCCATACAAATGAAAAATTTATTGCAATTCTAAATAGAATGCGGACAAAAAACCAAACATGTGATGACTTATAATATATATATATATATATATATTCAAGTTGCATGTGACCTTCCCCGATCGACCCAACCTTCCCTTACCTATTCTACAAGAATAAGAATGTTGCAGCACATAACAAGTGTATGCTATCACTCATGCCTGGAAGTGATATCATCATCAATTCAATTGATCTTGAAGAATAAAACCATGACAATGTACCATGTCGTCAACATACAACAACTTTCCCGTTGCAACTTGTCCTGAATATAGACATGCTAGTTGAAATATATTCCTGCAACTATGATTCACTGGATGGCATAGTGAATGGTGCAGATGGAATACTCAAATATTGTACCAAAACAAAAAAATTGATGTCCTCTAGATTAAGTTCCATGACCCATAGATTGGCCACCAACACGCCAACAAGTTAACTTATATATATAATTCAAACACTTTGCGTGAATGGACACCTATATTTTGAATATCAAAACCAATATCAACATTGGAAAAGATAGGTCAACTGAAGATTCAAAAATAGATTCCAATTCAACTTGTATGTGCACGTACAATCCATAGGTCACAACGGCTAAAACTTGATAGTGTTTCCTTCGACCTTGCTGGAATACGAATACATCAACTTGTATACATAGCTCTGTCCCATGTCAAAAACATAGAGTCTTGGTATTTGCTAAGAGCTCTTACAAAATATAACTTTGAATTCAAACATAAAGTCGATACTGAGATGCAACGCCTTCAGACTAGTGCAAAATGACATCTGCAATATGATTACCAATCCATACAAACAAACTCATATGTATAACATAGAGTCTTGGTATTTGCTAAGAGCTCTTACAAAATATAACTTTGAATTCAAACATAAAGTCGATACTGAGATGCAACGCCTTCAGACTAGTGCAAAATGACATCTGCAATATGATTACCAATCCATACAAACAAACTCATATGTATCAATTCTCTCACTTAACATGTGTAGCTTAAATGCACATATGAATGATATACTAAAAAACTATGACACAATGCAACCTAGTATTCTATTCTTGCAAGAAACATACATGAAATTATGCATACACAAAATAAGAAATTTTCAAATCACACTTGCATATCAAGTTACATTACACATGGAGTGATGATATTAGTGAAAAAATATATAACTTCATGTTCATTGTATTTTGCATGTTCCCACATTGAAACAAACAGAATAACTGGACAAGACGAAGGACTCTTAACCACAAATGTAGAAGAAGACATAAAAAGGTGCATGCTTCTACTCTTATTTCATATTCCAATGTTTTTTATTTCATTTATTGTCTGTATATTTATTCTACTGCTTTGCACCTAATTTATTATATGTAGATACTACATATATTCCTACATAATAGCTTATCTTCATGTCAACATTATTTTTTGTAATGCTAAATTGAAATCAATAGAACTGCATTTATTTTATTACATGTCTTTCTACATACCAACTTACCTTCATTTCCATTGTATTTTCTGCATTGCTGCATTGAAAGAAGTAGACTAATTGAACAAGAGGATGAAATTTTATATGTCACAGCAGAGGAAGCTGAAGTACAATCTTTGAAAAGGTATACCAATAGTGATAGTAATTCAAACATGCAAAACGAGTATGTGGATAAAATATTGGACTAGAAAATGATGATCTGGCAACAATGAGCCCTTGTTGAGACTTCTCGCTTCCAAAAATTGCCCTCCCCTTTTCTATTTTCCCACTCTCTTTTATCCCTTTTTTTCCTCTCTTCTATACTTAACCGAATTACCCTTTATTTTTCCCCTCTACTTTCCCTTTATGGTTACTTTACTTAGTCGTTTTTCCAAAAATGTCTAAGTGCACGGGTTGGCAGACTTGTGGGTTCACATTTCCACTCATTCTTCTATATCACGAGTCCAAACGACTGCTTCCCCATTTCATACTTGGCCACTTTTTCGATCACGGGTTCCCAGTTTGGAGGGCTCAAAATTTTGCTTCTATTGTTATGTGTCCTTCAAACAACACCCGAAGTTTCACGATATACAAATTGGCATCCAGACTTTGGGGATGGTAGGCTCAAGATTGCGCTTCTATTGTTCTGTGATGTACAAAAAACACCTGGAGTTCTATAATATACAGATTAACCGCCAGACTCCCCCATGATGACCTATTCCATGTTACACATTTTTTCACTCAAAATTTCCGAGACATGCAATTTGATCGTTGCACCCTCACGTCTCTTGGGTATCCCTTGACACCCTATTTCATACTCGATCCCATTTGAGTATGTATGTGACATATAGAACAATTATGAACAATATAAATTTAATACTCTTATTTAGTCATTGTGATGTTCAATGTACACATGTTTGCATCAGAAAAAGTTGGACGAGTGACATAGGCATGAGTAGTCAATCATCGAAAACATCAATAGAATGACAGGGCCAAAGGTAAAGATTCATACATTATGCTCTTTCTATGTTTACCAAAAAAATATCTTGAGTTATTTATTCATCTATCCCATGATAAATATTTTGATTTCATCTACAACACATGCTTATCAGTGCACAAGAAGTATCGACGAGCGTAACTGAAACGCCCAAGATAGTGCAAGCTCCGCAGACTAAGAGGTATGGTTACAAAACTCTGACCTGCATACTTCATCCAAATTTTTCATATACTTGTACATTTATGCAACAATAAAAAACAAATTATACAAAATTCCATTCACATTACTTTTTATGTTCAAAAAATTTCACCAGGTCTAAACTTATAACACCAGTCAACGATTAAAATCACAACGAAGTTTTGCCCGCAAAGTGTTGCTAAAAGCCTATTATTAGAGAAGCTAAATAAAAATAGTAGGTGGGACCCCCTTGTAGATTGGAGATAATATATGGCTCTTATTTAATGTTTGTGCCACTATTCAACACTTCTTACATGGTTGATGAGATATTATTGGTGATGGATTGGGCTTATTATTTGTTGGTTCTATGTGTGACAAGTGAAAGTTGGGTAAGGATTGTTATGTTTGTTATGAGCTCTAATCACATGTTACAATTGCCTATGTTATCCATTCTACTATTGTTATTTGTTCCTAGACTCGTTACTTTGACACCTACACAACATACATGTTAGTAATAATACTAAAGAGAAGTTGGAAAAAGGAAAAAGCAATATAATCAAATGAAAAGGGAAGGAATTAAACTATGCTATATACTACTCTACATGCATTTTAAATGGTCATTGTTATCCCTAGAAATAATCTAATAGTTATGCAATTTGATTGAGTTATATGAAGTGGTGATTTGTGTTATGGCATAAGTTTGA
>CBVK0102140010.1:0-15527 GCA_900067695.1 Picea abies
TTGACTTTGGTCCGAAATTTTTGTATGAGATTTTGTAAAGAAAATGACTCTTTAGTGAAATGGACTAAAATAAAGGATTTCTTTATGTCCCATATGTCTTGATTATCATCTTGGTGTCTTACTTATGTCTTTACACTTGTTTTCGGAAACTATTATATTTAGAAAATCATATTAAAATGAATTTTCCAGCAAGCTTTTAATTGTGAAAAGACTAGCCTAAACACTTGTATGGATACTTGTGAGTTAGGATTTTATTTTTGATGGCTATAAAACTAGGGTGACATTCCCATCTATTTTTATTTAGCCAAGCAGAATATGAAAATGTTTGAGTAAGATCATTTCATATCTTTTCCTCAACATTTATTTGGCGACCATTTAGAAAATCATATTAAAATGAATTTTCCAGCAAGCTTTTAATTGTGAAAAGACTAGCCTAAACACTTGTATGGATACTTGTGAGTTAGGATTTTATTTTTGATGGCTATAAAACTAGGGTGACATTCCCATCTATTTTTATTTAGCCAAGCAGAATATGAAAATGTTTGAGTAAGATCATTTCATATCTTTTCCTCAACATTTATTTGGCGACCATACTAGGGAGATCTTCAATATCTATCTCATTAATCTTTATACTCGATTTTCATCGATACATCTTTTTTCTGATATTGATTCTTTGACTGTTTTATTTCTTAATGACTGTGCCTATTGCAAGGAAACCCAATATCAAGCCCGGTCTCCAAGACCAAACCAAGATTTCTTTGAACCTATTTAACACCATTTTGGACATTGCCAATACCCGTGCTGATCTTAACCTCTCTTGGGCAGCAATTGAATGAGATATTAGTGCACAAGAACATTGGGAAGATAGACGTACACAACCTAGAAATCAACAGTAGCTTTCTTGTTTCTTTAGTCTTGGCCTTTCTTTCATGTCCTTAAACTCTCGTGCTTCTAGAAGAAGAAGAGGCTTATCATCAGAAATCAATCCTATTGCTGAAATAGGAAGAAGGAACATTGTGTTATCTTCCCAACAAAGTTCTCTAAGGAGAACCTTGTCTGATTCATCTAATTCGTCTCTCTTTCCCTAATCTATCATCCAGAAGAGGGCATCTAGTCGTGGTTCTGGTGGCACTAGAAGTTCTTCATCCTCTCATTATTCATCTTCATTAGTGATTGGTAGCTTATATAGCCACCATATCCCTGTCCAATATACCACAAATCCCACCAAAGCCATTAAAAAGTATGTGATTTTTTTGTTTGAAGAAGACACCACAACCACACCATGGCATGTGTCCTCTCCTCTTAACTTAGCACCTACTACTCGTCCACTTCCTAAATTTAAAGAGAATCTTTCTAGGTTTTCAGGAAATAACATTGTGACTACAAATGAACACCCGATGGCATTTTCTGATGATTTTCATAACATAGGAGCCAATGACAATCATACTTCCATGTGCTTGTTCGTCAAATCCTTGGAAGGAAAGGTTGTGGCTGATTTCTTTGACCTTACTCCTAATATTCTTTCTACTTGGGAGGACTTAATCTATTGGTTACGATCCAATTATAGGAAATCTAAAAGACCAACCAAGAAGTTAAGGGAATATAATAACATCACCTATAAGGATGGTGAGACCATCAAGTCTTTTGACTTGTGTTTCACCAAGTTATACAATCAAATCCCCAAACTTATCTTCCCTCAGAACCAAGACGCTTTCATGCATTACTACAATGAATTACCTTCCCCTACCATCATAGGCTCGAGTAAAAATCCATTGATAATATCGATTTTTCTCTACATGCTTGTTCAGAGTATGAACAACAACTTGAAATAACTGGTCTTCCCCAAGGAGAGTTGGTTAGACAAACATACATGTCCACCCTTTTATCGCTAGTACAAGACATGAACAATCATATGATAGAATATGAATAGAAAGGAATTGTCTCCCCTCTCACCCCTAGAGCTTCATCCTCTTCTGCACCCCCCTTTAGAAATCTCATTGAAAATGATTTTCATCCTAAATCTCTCTTGCCTCGAAATTGGTGTAACTTCTGCAAGGAACACCATGAGAAAACCACATGTGAGGTAAATAAGAGTGATAGAGATAACATCTTTGGTAAGATACTAGAAGGTACCATTGTTGTCCTAGATTTTTCAGATCCAGAAGATATCATGGACATCAACACTAGGAACAAATCCTATTCTCCCAAGGGAAAATTTGAGCCTCCCCACATTTCTTCTAGTCCGAGCTCATCCTCACCCACTGGTACCGTCCAGGTCCCTAAATTTCTTGAGAGTCAAGGAATTACTACCCGTCTCCCCTCTTCCAAATACAATATCTTGAATCAATTGGCCATCATCAAAGAAGAGGAAACCCTTCTAGACATGGTTGTCATCCCTGAACAACAAATGCATCTGAAACAATTCATGGAAGGAAAAGATTTTGTTATAGAAAATCTTTTTGAAGAGGTAAATGAAGAGGATTCTTCTGTAAATAAAGTAGGTGTACATAAATTTAGATATCCTGTAAAAAATCCTCTTTTTATATTTCTATAAATATTATGGATAAGATTTCCCATTGTCTCCTCATTGATGGTGGTTCATGCCCAAGTGTGATGTCGAAGGTTATTATGGAAGAGCTAGGATTTTCTTGTACAAATGAAAATGCCAGAATCATGCTCTCCTATAATAGTATACAACAAAAAACCATAGGTGAGATTAAGGATGTCACCTTGGTTTTATGCGCTCATCCTGAAATAAGGAGAACCCTCATAATTCATGTAATTGATATGCATGTAAGAAATTAGTCAATTATCTTGGGAAGAGATTAGCGATCCTTAACAGGTGGGTAACTCTCGCTCGACGGGACGTATTTATCCGTGCCTCGGAATGGTAAGAAAATTGTAGTCCTTAGACAGGGAAGGATTTCACCCTACATAGAGAGTGTTCCCGAATCTAGTGTAAGCTACATAGAAGAGGACCTACGAGTGTATTCCATATTTTCTCAGGAGGATAATATTCCTTTGGAACAAATCGATTTAGATGATGATATGTGGAACATGCACTTTGACATTTCATTCTCTAATGAAGGTAATGGGGATGTCATTATATTGGTTTCCCCTATAGGGAAAATTCATAATTTGTCTTAGAGCTTAGAGTTTTCTTGTACAAGCAATATCACTGAATTCAAAGCTTTATTATTAGGAATTTAAAACACCCTTAGTCTTTTTTGTGGTCACCTTTCAGCTTTTGGAGGTTTTGAGCTTGCTGTGAACCTGACATGTAAGATATGCTCTCTTAGAAACAAGTTGATGGAACAATATACCCAAATTGTTTGGGTGCTTATCTCGAATCGTTTATCTTTAAACATCACTCATGTTAAGAGGGAGTTGAATTCGATGGCTGATCAGTTAGTCATCTTTGTAGCTTCCCCTAATCATCAAATTTTTCCTTACATGCCTGATTGTTCTTTTCAATCCATATATTGTCCATATATCCCTGACAATGTAGAATCTTGGTAGACCCTCCCTAATGATGAAAACCTTTTTGATTTCATTCAATATTAACCACCTAATCTCGAGGAAATTATATCCATATAAAACAATAAGATTCCTGAGGGCTTGACTCCTCTTATGGGGTCGTTTTCATCGAGTGTTGTAGGCAATAAAGAAAAAAGGAAATAAGAGGAGTTATGAAGGAAGGTGGGTGAAACCATCTCCTGGAATATTGGGGCACTCGAATCCTCAAAGAATGTTAAAATAAATACCCGATGTTCTGATAAAGAAGAAACGAGGTTTGCCAAGCTACTTGGTGGATTTCAAAAGGTTTTTGATTGGTATTATAAGGATCTTCATGGTTTTGATCCTGTTCTTACACGACATGCTATTCCCATCAAGGAAGGCATGAAACCATCTAGGAAAAAACAAAGACCTATTAACTCTGCATTCAAAGCAATTTTTCAAAGGGAGTTGGAAAATTTATTAAGGGCTCGGATTATCTTTTCAGTCTACTCTGAATGGGTTTCCAATTGGGGACCTGTATCGAAGACCAGTCATCATATTACAAACTGCATTAATTTCCGCACTTTCAGTCAGGATATTATGGGAAATACTTTTCCTTCTCTCAATATGGAAATGATTTTGCAGCAGGTTGTAGATTCATAGTTGAGGCCCTTACTTGATAGTTTTTCGGGTTGCAAGAAAATCAAAGAAAAAGGGGCAGATGCTTACAAAACCACCCTTATCTCATATTGGGGTACCATGACTTATACATGTTATTTTTTCTATCCTACCTGACGCAAATATCACTTTTAAAAGACCTATACACACAACTTTCGATGAATTGGTCAGTATCCATATTTATCTTGATGATCTAATTGTGTGTGTCAAAGGGATGATTATTACCTCGGAGTTCCAAGTGTTATTTATGGATTCTTTCAAAATTTATTTTGTCCTGTATACTAACTCTTACATTCTAAAAGATCTATAGGAGCAATCATTTTCCTACAACTCTAATGTTTCTCGTTTGAAACATTATGAGGGACCAACGTGAAAAGTTCTAATGTTGTTTGAATTTTGTGTATACTAGTAGCTTAGATATCCTTTCATTTTTGTGCTTCTCTTTTCCGCTTTATAGTAGCTTTACTTATGCTTGTTGTGTTAAAACGTTCCTTGCTACTTTTTCATTTCTGTCTTTTATTTCTATTGTTTTAATTTCTGTATTTTTTTTACTTCTATCATGATTTTGTTTCCTATCATCTTTTAGTTAATTTGGTCAAAATAGGATGTTGGATCAATTATGCCATAGTGACACTCCTGCAAAGAATTTCTAGTCAATAAAAATCAAGATTACATAATTTTTACAATGTTTCCTCTAAAGGCACCCTTGAAATTGTTAAATATTTCCATTGTTGTATAATAAAGAATTGGTTATCTCCCGCTTCTTCTTGCCATTTCTTCATCCATTGAGATTTTTTAAGAGAAAGTTTAATTTTTTTCCCTTGAAGTTAAGAGCATATTCTGGTTGAATGGTTATGCATACAGTAGTAAAACCCCTCATATGTAACACTTTTCATGAGTTATTCCCAAATCCCTGGTCATTTTTCCATTAAATTCGCTCACTTCCCCCTGTTGCATAATCTTTTTGGTTATATCTCCTTGATTTGTTGTTCTTGGTCTATGAAACCATGAGTTCTGAGTTCTAAATCTATTGAAAAAAAAATTCCTAGTGGATTTGCCAGTTTGTTGATTATTAAAATCGCAATGAAGTTTTTCCCGCAAAGTGTTGCTAAAAGACTATTATTATAAAAGCTAAATAATACTAGTAGGTGGGACCCCCTTGTAGATTGGAGATAATATCTGGCTCTTATTTGATGTTTGTGCCATTGTTCTACACTGCTTACATGGTTGATGAGATCTTATTGGTGATGGATTGGGATTATTAGGTGTTGTTTCATGTGCGATAAGTGAATGTTGGATAAGGCATGGTATGCTTGCTCTGAGCTCTAATCACATGTTATGATTGCCTATGTTATCCATTCTTCTATTGCTATCTGTTCTTGGACTTGTTACTTTGACACCTGCAAAACATGCATGTTAGTAATAATACTAAAGAGCAATTGGAAAAAGGAAAAAGAAATATAAACAAGTGCAAAGGGAAGGAATCAAACTATGCTATATACTACTCTACATGCATTTTAAATAGTTGTTGTTAGACCTAGTAATAAGCTAATAGTTATGTGATTTGATTGAGTTATATGAAGTGGTGATTCATGTTATGGCATAAGTTTGATATGGGTCGTGCCATTGGTTTTAGTGGGTGATGATTTTGATACATGGTTTAATTAATTGAGTTAATCAAAAGCTTGTTGGTGTGTACTAAGGAATTAATGGACTCGGGATGGAGGCGACATGCATTTACTGCATGTCACCCTTACTCCTTCCACTGGCCACCACCCTATTAAGGCTATTGTTCAACTATGTTTGTTGTGGTTATGATCTGACTTTCAGGAAGAGGGACAACCTCTCGTCCACCTCGCGTTTTAAGGTGATTTTGATTACATGTATGTCTTTTTTTTTCCATCCATGAGTCTGGTTTGGTTATGAAATAGATATTGGCTTGGATGTATGGGTTCGTGATTTCCTTAAGTATGGAAACTGTGTTAAATTTTGAGTTTCGGCATGAATCGTTGGTGTCTTTCACTGCAATAATGTTTGGCGTCACAGTGTTATTGGTCGTCCTGAGTGTTAGTAGCCATAGAGTCTCTTTGTCATCCTTACTGGTTTTAGTTGGAGGGTTTCGTTGGTCTAGAATGGATGACTATCTTCATGCATTCGTATCCCATACTGACTCTTTGTTTTTATGGGGTTTAATGGATTTGAAACACCTTGCATCACTGTGCATTATTCACTATGGGCATTGGGTTTTTCTTGCTACTATTGTTGTGTAGTGGGTCACGTTGCTTCTTCCTGGCTCTGCTTCATCTCAGTGTTGTCAGCTGGTTGGATGGGAGATCCACGAGGGTTATACCATGTGTGTGCTAAGTATTGTTACAAGGCCCAAATGGAGCCTATCTCTTCTGTTCATAGCTTCTTCTGTCACGAGATTTGTCACCATGTCCATGAAGTCAATTGTGTTATTTCTTGTCTGTGCACCATTGGTCTCAGAGGTTTTCACCATCAAGAAGAATCGACTCTAGCCTCCCTGTGTTGGTCCATAGAGAAAACCCTTGATTACTCAAGTTTGAGTGTGATGGAGGTGTCGTTATGGACTGTCGGGTGTACTGTTGGTAGTTATGGATTGGTGGTGCATTGTCGACAGAGTGGATTACTGGCTAACCTGTTGATTATGTGACATTGGTGTTGGTTTTGGTATCTAGTCATTGAAATTGTTATTATAATTGGATGGATAATCTCAACATGTTTAATTGGATGAATTGTTAAGTAAAATACACAGTCGTTGTCCTTGTGTTTATTGAATTGATAACCCATCACTTTTTTTAAATGGTTAATTCACAGTGTTGCTTCATGCATGATGGGTGGGTATGTGTAGCATTCCTACAGCATGTTAGGTCGAGTTGTTGATTATTATGACTAAGTGTTTTAATTTCCATGGGAGTATTGCAATAGTGGTGTCTATGGTATGACCATCCACTGTGTATGCTATGGATATTTTTGGTTCTACCTCCAAAGATAGTCACAGAGTTTTTAAACATGGCTTTGTTGCAATTTGATTATTTGTGTTATGAGATCAGGTATGTTGTTGCTACCTCATTGAGTTGGATAGCCCAACATTTTGAATTTTTATATTCAAAGAAAATTGGACCTGTACAATCACAAAAATACACTTGTGTTTTGTCAAATGGTTGTGTATTTCACAACATAGCGTGAGTTGAAGTGTTGATTTGTTATCTGTTTATTTAAATGACAAGTCAAAATCTTTGAAAGTTAAATATGGATCATTGTGTTGACTGACCACTATGTATGTTTAATTAATATCATGCATTTCAACAGTGATAATCACGGGTGTTGTGACAATATAACCTCATTGCAATTTAATTATTAAATGAATTAAAAAATAGAACCGAACACAATTTTTATGTCTATATTTGATGTTTGAAATAATTCATGAGCAGTGATTGATTTTGATGTTGAACAGAGTGGAAATAAGTGATTCTTTATGCATTTGGGAATTGTTTGGAAGTATTGAATGGATAAATGAGAGGAACAGAGCTCCCCTACATATCATTGTGGAATTCATGTTGTCTTGTTTGGTGACACTGTGTTAAATATTTGATTACAAACAAAGAGCAACTTAACACACAGGATTGCTTGAACTATACATAGTAATTGTTTTGGGTCTCAGTGGTCATTTGGTTGGTATGTTTCCTTTTACAGAATGGTTTTATGGATCACTTAATTAATTTTATGAACATTAATCACTCTCTTTCCCTACCATTATTTCCTTAATTAATTTTATGAACATTAATCACTCTCTTTCCCTACCATTATTTCACTTTCTACTAATTACAACCCCCTCACCCTCCCACATCCATTTTTCACTCCCTGTTTTAAAATTTAATTACAGTCAAGAAGAATTCTGTGTTGAAGTAGTTTAGGGTCACAACCAAAGGAAAATTCAGGAAAATTGAAGGGTGAAAACAACAATCAAGGAAAAATTGCATCTCAGAGTGGGAAATATGGCTTTTGAGTTTTTATTTTATCTATTGTTGATGACAGTTGACTTCAGATGTTTTTTGACAACATGTTTTATATTTTGGATATATGAGTAATGCATTTTTTAAAACAATGTCAATTATAAATGAGATAAATTGTCAAATGTGCATGTGATAATGGGAGTCACAAGGAGATATGTTCTTGTTTAATTGACTAGTTATGTTATAATTGCTAAGAGCTAAATTGGAGTAACAAGGGCTCCCACCTACTAGTTATTATTTATTTATAATCGTTATTATGATTATTAATTTCCCCCCTAACTAAAAAGTTGGTTGAATCTTTAGTTAACTTAACTAATGAGGTGGTTCAAATTGTTTTATGTCTCATCTGTCTTGATTATCATCTTGGTGTCTTACTTCTATATTTACACTTGTTTTCAACAACTATTATATTCATAAAATCATATTAAAATAAATTTTCCAACAAGATTTTAATTGTGAAAAGACTAGCCTAAGCACTTTTATGGATACTTGTGAGTTAGGAATTTATTTTTGATGGATATAAACCTAGGGTGACATTCCATTCTATTTTGATTTAGCCAACAAGAATATAAAAATGCTCGAGTAAGATCATTTCATATCTTTTCCTCAACAACACCCAATATACTATCGATAGTAGGCTTGAAGATTCGTTGAACCGGGAAAGTGTTCGTTGGGGACATAATGGTTGTGTATAGCACCTACTCAGACAAGGACAATAAAACTAGATTTATTATGTGTGCCGACATGGCAGACAACGAAGTCATGATGATAGTCAAATTGACTATCCCTACACAACTTGTCTAGAAACATGCAGAAAATCTCTTTCCAGGTAATGAGATACCCATTACAAATTTCAATATATTACCGAAAACAATATATGACCGTGGAAATTTTGATCGGATTATATCGCTCAATGAAAGAAGTATTGTGGAAAAAATTCCCATGTTTTTTTCAGAATACCATTTCGTATTGGACACAACAATCAACCAACTTGCAGAGAGAAATGAAATTTATCCAATTGGAACCATTGGTATAGATGTCACACTCGCGGGAAAATTTGGCTCGCAACACATTTTCAATATAAAAGATGGAGAGTTAGACAACAACAAGGAAATGGTACCGTTCTCCATACCGAGTTTTTTCCTTTACTTTCACATGATCATATACCTCAATTATCTTACACAACTATTGAACTATTCCATGTTGCAGCTACAATTGTTCAACACCTATTCAAATTCATTTTCCTCAATGGAAACAACAATTTCATAAAGGGAGATTTCCACTTATGTTATTCAAAAATATAACAAAGAAAAGAGATGTTAAAGAAAGGATATTTCCTACAACCCAAGCAACATTTGTGACATAATTGAAAACATACATAGTACAAGATCTCAGTAAACTAACTAGCTCGAAAACTCTTGTACGTATACATCAACAATTCCATCCACACTTTGCACATAAAAAATTCCTTAAACAATTTTGTGAAGATTTTTTGTTGTACACATATATATTATATTGTTCAAAATATTAACTACTATGCTCACAACGCAGGTTGAGGGTGTTTTGGTTGCAGCAAATGCGTACTCAACCCCCTTCAAGCTTGTATGTTCCAAATGAAACTTGCATGCTTCTTACTCTTCTATCATAAACGATGGCATAATTGATTTCCTACGATGCAGTAAAAAATACCCTTACATATATAGACATTGCCTCAACACTGCCATCCGAACCCTTAGCAACACAATCGGACATTGTACAATTAGACAACCTGTATTACAAGATGTGCTTCCTAGGTTGGCATATTTTCCATATGACATATACCTAAAGAAAAAGGAAAACACTGTCTACATGTTACACAAGTTTCGCACCCATAGAAAATTTACATTAAATGAGGACAATTCCATACTTCATATCAGCTAAACCAAAAAAAAAATGATATCATGCATTGATAAGAAACGAAACAATATGATATTTATCTCCCCATGCTACTCGATCAAGATATGAATAGATTTTTGTAGTGTCAAGACAAAGTGAACTGGAGGCACATAATATTGTTTAGTCCAGGAATGAGAAACATGAGGAAATACCTCATAAAATGTACCCAACTGTGAATAAATAAGGTCCATCCTTTGAGCTATCAAAATGGCTTGCTTCTCTAAACAAAACAATTTGGAATTTTCAATAGTATTGAAAATTTGGCATTGTTCAAACTCCATAAAGTTAAATGTTGACACTCTTTTCCAGAACTAGTAATGTTAGAACATTGTCACGTCAACGTGATCTTGGTTCATAGTACTATCAGAAGAAAATGTTCATAGTGATCCTGGTTCATAGTAATATAGTAATTGAAAATTTTGTTGGTGACCATTTGGGGATTTGGTTATAGATGTGATACAATGCCCAATCTCTACTGAGTTTTTCCTGTCTTGTGTTTGGAAAACTTTTGTTCATGTGATTTCGTACTATAGTTCAAGGTTCTCATGGGCCCAATGTTTGAATTATGGTTGGATGATAGATTCAAGATCTTAGTGGTTTTTATATGATCTTAAAGAATATACAAGACCTGAATTTCCTCTTAATGTAAGCTCTCTAAAGAAAATGTAATATGTAGTTCATTTTAGAACTTTTACTTGATTGATGAAATTACTAAAATTCTTCTTCAAAAATATTTTGAAATAAAAGGATATATGATAGATGAAGTCGAATGGGACTATGATATCAACCATAGAAAATTAAAATTAAAATTCATCATTGTTATAATTACGGTCAAGTTGACAGTACAATATTTTTACTTGAACAACCCTCCATTGATTTTTCTGTAGTTTTTCAATGCTTCTCTTATGCAAACACATCCTAGAAAGTATAACCGCGACTCACTTTCTCTATTCCTTGATTGAAGAGCCTGTTCACCTGTATAATTCACTTCATAGTTATTGTTAATATCATCAATGGGGCTATGTTAAGACCAATTCCCGCTTCTGAAAATTTCCCTCCCCTTTCTTTTTCCCCTCTACTTTCCCTTTCTGGTTACTTAGTCATTTTTTATAAAATGTCTAAGTGCGTGAGTTGGAAGATTCATGCGTTCACATTTACACTAATTATTTTATATCACAAGTATGACTGACCACTTCCCCATTCCATAATCATCCACTTCTTCGATCACAGATTCCCAACCATGCAGGCTCAAGATTACACTTCCATTGATCCACCTCCTACAAACAACACCCAGAGTTCCCCGATATAAAAATTAACAACCAAATTCCCCTTTCTTTCTCCCCTCTACTTTCCCTTTCCATTTACTTAGTCATTTTTCCAAATATGTCCCATGCTTTTATATCACGAGTCTAACCGACCGCTTCCCCATTTCATACTTAGCCACTTTTTCGATCATCGGTTCCTGGGCAGGCGCACTCAACATTGCACTTCCATTGTTCTGTGACCTACAAACAACACCCAGAGTTCCACGATATAGAAATTGATTTTCAAATTCCGTCATCATGCCTTGTTCCATGTTACAAATTTTGCAATGAAAAGTTCAGAGACATACAATTTTACCATCATGCCCTCACATCTCCTGAGTATAACTTGCGACCCTATTTTGAAGCCCAACTGGCAACTTTCCATATTTAACAATTTCTTGGAATCTCTTTCGCGGGTCGTCGGGTTGGTGGGTTCACAAAATCTCCAATCCTTAATCTCTCTTTGCCTTCTCTGCCACCTTCTCACTTCTTTCTAAATATGCAATTATTAAATTTAATGCTAACAAATCATCATGCAGGAACCATAAAGATTGTCATTAATGAGTGAAAGGCTCAAGGAGATCTCCCATTAATATGCATTAAACCAATATTTGTGGAGGGTTATACTATCCCTTCCGAGTGTTCATTTCAAACATCACAGAATGTCTTTCATGGGTCGTCGGGTTGGTGGGTTCACAAAATCTCCAATCCTTAATCGCTCTTCGTTGTCCCTGCCACCTTTGCACTTCTTTCTAAGTATGCAATTAGTAATCTTTAATGCTAACAATAGAGATTTTCATTAATGAGAGAAAGGTTCGAGGAGATCTCCCATTCACACGCATTAAACCGAGATTTGTGGAGGGTTATATTATCCCTTCCGAGTGTTCATTTCAAACATTGTCTGGATCAAATGGACATTATTGTCAACTTATGGCAGTAGATTGACAACAATTATGTGGAGATACAGTGAACATATTCAGGCAAGAGGACCAAAAATTCGAGTGGTCTAGGGAATATTCTTACTACTCATCCCCTTCCGCCCATAACAAATTAATTTGGACCTACGGAATTGCTTGTGCAGGTTGTGTCTCTGAAGTCTTTGACTGTAAGGAGGTGGTCTCTTTGTGCACCAAGAGATATATTTCAAGACAAATAATTATTCCATTGTGGGACCACTCTCATGTTTCTTTGTCACCTCAGGTCTTCCGCAAGATGTTTCAGGTTGGCAGCTTCATGAAATCTCCAATCCTTAATCTCTCTTCGTCGTCCCCGCCACATTCACACTTCTTTCAAGTATGCAATTAGTAATATTTAATGGTAAAAGCTCATTATGCAGGAACCGTATAAATTGTCATTAATTAGTGAAAGGATAGAGGAGATATCCCATTGATACAAATTAAACCAATATTTTACGGGGGGTTATATTATCGCTTTCGAGTGTTCATTTCAAACATCATCTAGAGAAAACAAAGGTTCTTGTCAACTTATGGCAATAGCTCGACAACCGTTCTGTCAAGATGCAGTAAACACCTTCGAGCATGATGACCAAAACTTCCAGTGGTCTAGGGAATATTCTTAATACTCCTCCCCTTCCACCTAGAAGGAAGTAAGGATATGGTCCCTTGGTGCATCAAGAGATATATTTCAAGCCAATGAATTCCAAGGCAACCCGCCCTTGCATTTATTTGTTTTATAAACCTATAAATGTGTATATCCTCCCCCCTGCGTTTATTGTTTTTATAACCCTATAAATGTGTATATCCTACATTCACTCTATATATCCATCGCCTGCTCCAAATTTCAAGGATTTTGTAGAAAAGAACGAAAGAATGGACAAAGACGAGGTTGATGCGGTCGATTTCAAGCCGGAGGAAGATGATCTGATGGACAATGATACAAAGATGGATGATGGAAATGTGGATGTTTTTCCCACTCCTGCACCCAAATTGAAATCCAACATAATGGGGGGCACTTACCAGCTCGGTGATGGCGGCCCTAAAAATACAAAAGGAAGGGATTTTAGAGAATAAACTGACGTTGAATGTAATATCCACTTTACAACATGATATTTTGAGTCTCTTGACTCAGATGGCAGTCCTCGCCCTCAAAGATGTATCCTTTACTTTCATTTTTAGGGTTTTTTATTAGGGTTTAGATCTGTCCATGGTGTAGGCTTTGTCCCTGAAGTATTTTATTGTAAGGATATGGTGTTTGGTGCATCGACAGATATATTTCAATCCAAATAATTATTCAATTGCAGGACCAATCTCATGTTCTGTGGAGATACAATTAACATCTTAGGGGGTGAGGACCAGAACTCTCAGTGGTCCAAGGCATATTCTTACTAATCATCCCCCTCCTCCCATAATGAAGTAATTTGTACCTCTGGAATTTCTCGTGTAGGATGTGTCCCTAAAGTCTTTGACTATAAGGAGTTGGTATCTTGGTGCACCGAGAGATATATTTGAAGCCAAAGAATTATTCCACTACAGACCACTCTCCTGTTTCTTTGTCACCTCAGGTCTTCCGCAAGATGTTGAGATTGTTGAATCCAACATTGACCTTAAGAGGAGAAGACTGCAAGGAGTTCCTAAAAAATCATGAAAATTTGTTTTGTATGCATGTTCAAGAGCTTGTCTATTCCTTCTGCATGTTGTTGCACTAGATGAACAACATATAATTGTATGCATGCTTTTTTTTTTGTAACTCCACTACCTGTATTTATGACAAGTATGTTCAATTCTTCGGTGCAAAGAACTCAGTCCAATGTCTATGGATAAATATATATTACCCACTATTTTTATTATATATTTACTATTAAAAAATTTCCTTGGAATCTTGGTTGGGGCTTCTTAGTTGGATTTGACACCTCTTCTCATTTGCATGGTTCGATAGTCTCGTAATTCTAAAATATTGTATTGACTCAAGTAATTTGATCAAATATTAAGCTTTTTACAATTATATGACAATTCATTGTGTCGATCACACGAGGCTTCTACGGAAACATAAATGAATTTCACACACAGTTTCAAACCAACATTCAATTCCATTTGTAATGTAGATAGAACATAGAAACACTAATTCACGATGCGGGAGTTGGGGTCCCACCCAAGAAGTTTTGTTCTCATATCAACCTTATTGAGCAAACAATCTCTTATTTCCCTCTCGCTTCCTTGATTCCTTCACTGGAAAAGGAAGCATACTATTGGTTGTCCATCCCCTAGCCTCTATTTGAGAACTTTTACTTTATTAATGAAATTACCAAATTTCTTCTTCGCAAATATTTTGGAAAAAAATGATATATCCTAGCTGAAGTCAAATGGGGATATGAAATCAACCACAATATTAAAATTCAAGTTCATCGTTGTTATACTTATGTTCAATTTGACAGTACAATAAGTTTATTTCAGCAACCCTCCATTGATTTCTCTGTAGCGTTTCGCTTATCTTATGCAAACACATCCTGGAAAGTATAACTATGAATCAATTTCTCTATTATTTGATTGAAGAGCCTGTAGAGTTGTCTAATTGACTTCATAGTTACTGTTTATCCTAAAGTCTGCACCTGAGTGTTAAAGGGCAGAGACAGGCCACCAGAAATTTGGAATGGTCGTTCTTTTGAATTTGTTGGTGAGTTAGAGAGTTGTTTCACCAAGAAAAAAACATGGTCAAATTGGAAAAATGATATGGATGAGGGTTATCCTTGGCTATTAGAAGAGTAATGACAGACAAGTGAAATAATAGAGGTAAAAATAGAGGGAAACAACAAATCATTCAATGAATAATCTGTTGCAAGAAGTTTAATACATAAAATAAAATTTCAAGGAATTAAACAATGTATCAAAAACACAATTACTCCCACAGGTTGCAATGAAAACAAATCTTCATCAAAGCATTAGTTCATGCACCTGAGTCGCCTAAAATGACCAATAGCCCAATCTACCAAATCAACCACCCTATTATAGGATCAATAAAGATGAATATTATGGGATCAGAGAATTTTTTTTGTGTGAGAATTGAATTGGAAAAAATGTTACTTATTCTAGTTTTTTTAAGGCCTTATCATAGTAAGAAT